>CAJUYI010000001.1:2760131-2824116 GCA_910591695.1 Galerucella pusilla | reverse complement strand
CGTGGAAATTGCAGCAGAAATCTAGCGAAACTATTCATCAGAGTACCAAATTTCGACTTATTTCGATTCTACTACGAGTTTCTATTTATGGGAGTCCGGCTACTGTACAGTAAAGCGATCCTTTAACAGCCTCAGAAGACTAAAAACATGGCTAAGAAGCACCAATGATGAGTGTACACAGGGATATAATAAATAAAAACCTAAATAATTTTAATGATAAAGTGGTTGAAAGTTTTGGAAAAAATGCCCGCAGGATTTGTTTTAATTGAATATTATTTTGGTTAAGATAAATAATTATTACTGTGTTTAAAAGTTTGACTTAGTTATTGTGCTGTCGAGGGCTTGTAAAGTGGTATACGTTGATATTAAAACCGTTCTTATTACAATCGTCATCGAGGCAAAGATTTCCAAGTGTAAAGCTTCATGCTCTCGGCGTTCATATTTTTCATGCTTCATAATATTACCCCATTGCCCTCCCCCCTTGGTCATAAGCTGGCGACACCCTTGTTTTAATTGATTATCGAATAAGTGGGTTTATTTCAAATAAAGCACACAATAGATATGGTGCGACATTCCTTGGAATAAATTAACATTGAAAATCGTCAAAATGTTCGTGATAAACGGAAAACTGATATTGCTTTAAGATAACCTTTAAAATCGAGATTACCTATGTGCTACAATTTTTAGTCATTTGGAATAAACTAAAAGTTTATTATTGTCATTGTAATGAAAACAGTAAAAAATTGTAAAATTAACATGTGCATGTGTTTCCATGTCACGTTTAAACATTCCATCAATTATTTATCAGTTGATTTTGTGGAAATTTTTACCATTTTTTTCATACTAGGTTGATCATGTGAATAAAATGCAGATACCGAACAACGACTGACACAGGAATTCCAAAAATTTTTGTTGGTTTCTATTAAATTACATCAATACACTTTATAGATAAGAATTCTCGACTAGTCTATATTTAAAAAAAAAAAACTACTAACTGCATAGACAACCAAATTCCAAAAATTTGATAATGTTTTCAATCAACAACCATTCGTATGATTATTGCAAAATTATATAAACATGAATATTAACGAATTGAATTTGAATTATTTATTAGAGGTCGACACACGTAGGTTAAATAATATACACTTAAAGCAGCATATACACGTGACCGTATTGACACTACGTATACTCAATAGGCATTTCATTGGTCGCGTTTATCCCAACATAGCGCTACTGAAGCGATCAGCAATTTCCTGCTGAACGCGTGTTTTGTCATCTGATCAGATGTGACAACTGATCAATGATGCATTAACTGTCATTGATGACAAATCACATGTTAATAAACATATAATTCAAATCAAATAATGTCTCACTATCAGAACACAGAGCTCTAATACTTCAAAAACTAAAACTTTACGATGTATGTCTTCTTTTTGTTTATGGACCTTTACATATCCTTAGTGCAGGTCCGACGTATCAAAATGTTAGCAATTTTTTGGATTTTGGAGCGTAAATAGATGAAGAAAATGATGATGATATAAATGTGGCCCTGGTTTGACACATTCTTCGTGATGAGGAGAGCTTGGGCAACAGAGGTCTAGTGCCTAGCTAGGCTAAATAAAACCTATGTTTAATTTAACGTAATTTACGTAATTTAAATGACGATAGCAGCACAAGCACAAGCAGCAGTGAAGATTAGGAAAATTTGTATTCAGATAGTGACTGATTAAAGTTTATTTTTTAATAGTAACGGACAACAGACGAAACAAAAGTACTGATAGATTTGTATACGGTCTAGCAATTATTCAAGAAAAGTGGATACGTTCGAAATCAAAAATCAAAAGATATTCTCATTTTTAATTCTTGGTTGGTGTTAAAGAAACTCCCTCATCCTCACTGAATTCTTCCAATAAAAAATCGCTATCTCCTTCGTCATCAATAGGTATTTCCCGAGTCACAAATATTTAATTTAAGCTCATATTAATTTTTAAGGGAAGTTATTACCCTTTTTATAACGTTTTACCTCTTCAATAATTTGGTTAGTACTTAATTTTTGATCACAATAGTTGAGTTGTGAATAAACACTTCATATACGTCAATCTATAAAACAACAATCTTTGAAAACAACTGACAAAATACTTACTAACAGCGCATGTCAGTTCTCACAGTTCCTTCTTTCGATCGAGTATTGAAATTACCGTTCCGTTGCGGCTCTAGAACGATAACAAAATGGTTGGAACGCAAAACGTAATATTACGGTCACGAATAGCTTGGAACGGCAATAACTATATGCACTTGCGCAATGCCATTTTGGAATGGTTCTTTGCGAGGTACGAGCGAGCCTTTAGTTGGGAGAGTCTATTAACCAAAAGCATCCTAGAATATAATATCCTTTTCCATTTTTTTTTTCAGTACAAGGCATACCAAGATGTTATCGGTGATGTAATTTCGAACGTGAGAGAACACTTCATTGAAGATGGAGTCGATGAAACAGTATTACAGGAACTTAAGAATCTTTGGGAAACTAAATTGGCAGCTACAAAAGCAGTTGATAAGACCAAAGAAGTTGATAAACTTATAAGTATGTATGTGTTTTAAAACAACTTAAAATTGCTTGATATAAAATAGAAAACTAGTACCCGAAGTTAATATATTCTCAGTTGGACATGAAGTAAATATAAATATAGTATTCCTCACCGCTATGTTCGAAAAGGTAATGTCCAGGACCCAGACAGTGTTGGACTCATCCCCAAGGGAATGCCTACCAACCAAACCCACCTCAAAATCGCCCTTACCTCCGCCTCTGAATCACTACCCTTGCATACTTCGAGATATATTAATAGTTAGGACAATCTAGAACTCAAATCATAAGGCACAGTTCCTGGGTCTCTCCTGGCAAGATTCAGCTACAAGCTTCTGTTTCCTCTCTCATTGGAATGCTAACGAATGACATTAATTTCGGAAAAAGCTAATGTGTAAAGGGCCTATTAAGCAAGGTAGCCGGTTGTATATCGGAAAGTTGCTGGAAATTATTTTCAACCTCAAAATTCCACCCCTAGGGTAGGCAGGTTACTGCTATGTACAAAGAAAATATGTAAATCTGAGCTCTAACTTTGATATCATCAGTTCAATTAATTTACACGTATTTTCAAAGCTCCATTTTATTATTTTATCACCTGGCATGGTCATTTTTTATACCGCGTACTTAAACGACACACATTGACACGAACCCTTGAGTGTGGAGACTAATTATGTATATAATCAAGGCACGAACTGAAGAACCACGAATTTATTTTTGTTCTATCAACACTTTGATCTTTACTGACAGGCACAGGAAAATAAAAAGTTGTTGAAAACACCAACAAAACAAAATAGTTGCCGCAATGTTTTGATTTTGTTTAAAAAATGTTGGGGAACAAAGAGTTGCTGTTTTGTTGGTTTAATGTGGACCCGGCTCTAGACAAACCTTCTGTACCTTTAAAATAAATACAAACAGTAATTTAATATCACTACAATCGTTTAGCAACGAACGCATTTATAAAAAAAACACTTTTAATTTTATTAGATTTCTAATGACATTAGAAGCAATTCTGTAAGCAAATTTTAAAAATGGTTCAAGATTAGACAATCCGCTAACTCCATTCTACTATTCTCCATGCATAATGACCTTTAAAATATTAACGGAAAACTATTAATTGGACACCATACCTGCATTGGCGGATTAGGCTTATTGCCGCCATAGGCCCTGTCTGATACGCCGCCCTTTTAGATAGACAAAATTCTATATATTTTGATTCACAATTGTTATTAAAATATAGCTTTTATTTTTTACACGACTCATAATGAGAAGCATTGGAGAGTGCTCTATTTTTTATTCAAATATAAGTATTTAATAATACAAAATTTTTTATTAAACTCTAGCTAACATAACAAATAATAATAAGCATTTTTTTCAAATCATAATGTATTGCTCAATCTGTAAATCTCTTCTTCCTGGCTTTTGCCCGAGCAAAATCAGCAACTATGTCATCGTAATCAATTTCTTGAACTAGTTGAGCTTCAATAGACAGTAATGCTAAAGCATTAAGTCTGTCTTGGCCCATACTTGCGCGTTAATAAGATTTAACCCTTCTCAAGGTTGAAAAAGATCTTTCTCCTGAACAGTTGGTAGCGGAAATACCCAAAAAAATACGCAGAGCAATGTCTACATTCGGATAAACATCTCGAAGTTTTCGAGAATGCAATACATTGTATATTTTTTGTGCGGATCGTACATCTTTCGTATTTGCTAGGGAATCTTTGAGCTGACATTGTAAATGAATACATTCATTCCCTAATGTTTCTTCCAAATCATTAGGATACTTTTTAACTAATTTATTCGCAAGATTTTTCAATTCTATCGTATCTATGTCAGATGAATTATCAAAAAAATTAAAATTTTCGTAAAGTTTTTGATAAGCACTTTTACGTCCGGCCAATTGTACGCTTAAAGTATCTAAAATTCGGTAATACACATTGGTGCGAAACTACTCAGAACATCTTCCTAGGACCTCAAAACGTGAACATCCGATAAGAATAAGATTTTTTAACATCGAGGTGAAAACAATAACTTCCCTATTTTTTTTTCTAAATCTTCGATTTTCAAAGAAAAAGCGGGAAGTTAAAAACCAATAAGTGATTTCAAATGCTTTATATATGTAAGAGTAATCTCATCAAAGATACAAAAGTGAAAAGTCATTTAGTAATTCACAAAGAAGCTTATCAATTCTATTGTTTCTTTTTAATAACGTTATTCGATAATTAGACTATAATTGATTCCATAAAAATATTAATAATGCACCCTCAAATTGAAATGTCAAGTATTTTATAGTCCATAGAAAATTTTTAATAAATTCCAAAAAAAAACAGTCAATTTAAAAATAAATTTTTGGTATATTTCTTCGGCTCCTAAAACGTTCTGAAAATTTTGCCGCCACCTAAATCGTGCCGCCCTAGGCACGGGCCTCACGGGCCTATACGTTAATCCATCACTGCATACCTGTTAGCATTTAAATCCTAATCTTGAGAATGGATAGGTAGCTTTGTCGAATATAACGGCATGCCATTTATTTTTAACCACTTCTTATTGAGCCTATTGACATTTTACACAATAACAAATAATAGTAAGAGTGCAAACTGCTTTTTCATTCTATACTTTTTCCAGCTACGGGCAACAAACCAAAGCCAGATTATATAAATCCAAATTATGTAAAACCAATACCGCCATCTGTACATCAATTACATCTACAGCAGCAGCAACAACAACAACAACAACAACTATTAAATAATAAACAAATTGTAGGCCAAGTAGCACCAAACAATCACATGCCTCAAGGTGAGTTTCTTTTTATAATATAAAGGTTTGCTCAATTAATTATTCGAATGAATTTATAAACAATATTTTAGTAAAGATTGTAATTAAATTAAAATATACTGGTGTACATGGAGCATTATAAAAAATGAAATTAAACCTAACCTAACCTTACGTTTAAAAATGTCAACAAATCCAATTGAATTCCGTTTGCAGAAATATATTTTTTCTACGACCTTGCGTTTTAACCCACTTTCCCGCACGCATTTTAATTTCGAAAGTGTCACTTTCCCGCACTAGTTTTTTACTTCGGAAGTTATAACTATTGTTACAACAGGTAAATAAATATTCAAGAAATAGTCCATCAAATAAAATCTACATCTTTTCTAGCTTTTTGTTGCATTTTTTGAAAATATAAAATAATGAAGATATTTGGATAGAACCATGTACATTCTTTAAAGTAGTGTCAAAAAACAACTATCAAACCACCCGGGTTTGATATGAGAAAAGTATATTGAATAAAATTATTTCATCTACAAATGGCTTAAAACCGTTGCCGTTACCTTCATCGTCATCTTTAATTGACCTGCAACCGATGCCATCCTCATCGACGTCATCTACTTACCAATTAACACCAAATAATTCCACTGGACCGGCAATTTTAAGTAATTCACAGAATGCAACAAAAATTGTGTTTTTAATATTAATATATATAATAATTAAAGTTTTAAAGTGGTTAAAGTTTTGAATATGTATGTTGAAATAAAATAACTTTTGAAAAATGGGTTGGTTTACTTTTTTGTATATACGGTCGTAGACAAAATAATGTTCCTAGCTCATGCGTAAAGTGTCTTTCCCGCCCTTGACCGCTTGCCCGAACTCCGCTCCGCGTCGTTCGGGTCAACTGCGGGAAAGTATTACTTTCCGCACTTGTTAGGAAAATAACTATTTTAAATATTATTTATTTGATTCCGACCCATTTAGTGCTTTTTAACGATTATAGGGCCTACACAATGATGCTTAAATTAATAGGTTATTTACAGCAGTAGCCAGTAGCCAACGATATTTTTTGAACTCGACGGTAGGAATTATAACTATCTGCTGCATTCTTGCTGTGCTATGTTGTTTCCTATTTCTTTTTACAGAGATCATTGTTGTTATACTTATTGTTATTTGTATTTTTCACTTCAACTCTGTAATAAACAGATTATTATTATTATTCATTGTGAGTCTAAACCAACCAGTTACTCAAACACACAAAAACAATTTCATCAAAATCGGACCAACCATTTACGAGTTGTTCAGTATGAACCCGATTGCAGCGCCACCTACCGGGACTAATAGTGAATATAAACCATCCAGCTACTTACTCAAACACACATAAAATTACATCAAAACCGGTCCAGCCGTTTAGGAGGATGAGTTCAGTGACATGCTCACGCACAGAAGAAATATATAATAAATGGAATTTTTAATTTATTGTTTTTATTTAATAATTCTACATGAGTAGAATCATAATAAAATTTCCATGCACATTTTAATAACGGCGAATAAGAAATTTAATACACATCTATGCATATTAACCTTATCAACTTGATATCATTTTAAAAGAAGGATAATTATTATATTAATTAGTATCCATAATATTATTCATTTGGGATTGATTTAATTTAAAAAAAAACTCTGCTTGTATGTTTTGTCCAGTTATATTCAACCTCAAAACAATATAAATCTGAACCACAAATACTTGAATTTCATATAATTCCATGCAAAACTATTGGTATTCATTATATACATTTTCTAAAATCCACTTTGTAAAATTTGCTTTGAACCTAACTTGCTTTAAAATTGAATTTTTTTACTACTGTGTAAGCGAATCACGTCATAACTTTAAGTTTAATATAATGTAGATTTTAACAAATTAAATTGTTTTATTTCATCATTTAGTATGGATCTACATCAAGTAAAAGCCTCATCTATTCAACCATATCAATTGTTTGTATTACTATGTTATTTTTGTTTCCAGGTCCCTTGGGCCATGGTCCTCCAGAATGGCGACGAGTTCCAATTCAAATAAACATTCCTTCGCCGCCTGGTTCCGCTGAAGGTCACAGAATCCTCTCTATAGATGTACCAGAGGTTTTCTTACAAGGTCATCATCTTAAATCAATTTTAACCGGACAAGCCATTAGCACAACTATGGGATTACCCCTACCAACAGCATGTGCTTTCCTACAAGACCATGTCAACGCTGCTTTTGTAGAACACCAACAAAGTTACTACAGCTCTTTGAGTAACGGTAACCCACACATGTTGAATCACATGCATGACCGCTTACTTGAAAGTAGACTCAGAGGTTTACCTCACGGTGACGGACCAGCAAACTACTCTTATGCGTCCTTAACTAACTCTTCAATTAACGTCCTTTCAACTAATAACAATATTAATAATGTTAGACGTAAGGGTAAGTAATGTAAATATTTGCTAAAATAATACTTAATAAAGTAGAAATTGTATTGTAATTTTTTGCTGGAAGATTAATCTTAGTAGATACCGAGTTTACGCTAAACTTTAAACCCGTTATTAAGGTCGCCAAATGCTTCTCTTCAATCATAAGATTAACTAATTGCAGGAAACAATGCAGATCCTGTATTAAACTCTTCGTTCCCAACGGATATTGAGGATCACTTGCTGCAAAGTAGGCTCAGAGGAATTGAACAGTGCGATGGACCGGCTGATTCATCTGAAGAAGATGAAAAAAGCGATGAAGGATCTGAAGATATTGATGACGATAAAGAGGACGATGAAGAGGAAATTGAAAATGACATTAATGGAGAAGCCGAAGAAGAGCCTTTAAATTCTGAAGATGATGTTTCAGATGCTGACGGAACAGAAGAATCGTTTGAGACTGAAAATGTGATAGTTTGTCAGTATGACAAGGTAAAGGAAAAATTAGTAACAGACACTAGATATATTTATTCTCATCAATGTGTATTTGTGTTTTAGATTACAAGAAGCAGGAATAGATGGAAATTTCATCTGAAAGATGGAATTATGAATTTAAATGGCGAAGATTTCATTTTCCAGAAAGCAAATGGAGATGCAGAGTGGTAGTAATTCTAAAGAAATTACAGACAAAGATAAAAATATTTTTATATTTTTTTTAGCGTTGCATTTATTTTATAATTATGTTGTATTCTCGGATATATTGTTTATTAATTTTAATGAAAGTTGACTGCTAATAGATTTAAGAGTTTTTAGGCAATCAGATATGTTGCCTATTTAAGAGAGTATTTTAATGTTTTTGGGCATTATATGTTTTGTTCTTATAAGATTTGTTTTATTTATACCCAGTAAGTGAATGAGTGAGTAATACCACATTGAATGTTATGTAGTTCTGTCAATTCATTAATAATCATCTTACATGATACAAATTACTCTAAAATAACTTTTCTTGCAAAATTTAAACTTTTTGACATCTTGCGACGGCATATTACAATTGCAGAACCGTCCCAAAAATGTTTAAGAAGCGTTTTTTAACAATCATCTACATTCCATGTAAAACTTTTATTTAAAATTGCAGAGTATGTTATATTATTATTATGAATTATTTTTTATTCCTTAATATGACATTTTAATATCCTTCACTTTTGGACATATAATGTATCCCCTTATATATCCACCAAATCGTAACTATTTGAAATGATCATACAACCCAACTCGCTCAGAATATATATTCTTTAAATATTCCTGATAATCTCAGGTATGCAAAAATCATCCAATTTGGTCGGAATTATCGGATTGCTAGACGTTAATTTCGACGTCGAGTACGCATAGGGGCGTTTCCAAAAGAATCTACAAGGGCGCAGAATCTTTTGCACCCTCCTGTGAATAGAAGGTACAAAATCCACCCCGTGCTGCAGCCGCGTTAAATGTCGATATCACAAATTCCAATAAAATATTTTGTAAGCAACTTTTTTAACTCAAATATATCAAGAAAAGTACAACAATTTTCATACAAGCTTATAGTAAATGCGTAGTAAGTGTAGTTTGCCGAAAAGTGATGTTTAGTGAAAATTCACAGCGGTTTTTCAGTGCTGTACGTAAACATTGACGTTTCGATCATTTTTATTCAACAGCAGGAGAGATAGAAGAGGGAATCAGATAGGGTGATGACTGAACAGGATGTAGACGATGTCGCATTTCTTACAGGTCTTTAATCATTATTTTTACACGCACATATTTATCTCCATATTTACATTCCATATTTAAAATACTATGTTTACATCTATATCCTCCACACTCTATTCAAACACACATTACATACCTATATGTTTAAAGATTGGGTACAGTATTAACAAAATTTTTAATATTCTGGTTTTGATGAATAATTGTAATATATTAATTTTTAATAATTTTTCACCAACTTACAATAGACCGTAGCAAACAAGATATACAGTTATAAACCTTACTAGTATTATTTTGCAATAATTATGATAGGGAGTTTCTGAATGATATTATTTTTAATCTTCCCAGTTACTCTATCATATTTCTTCTCTTGTGTCCATGTGTTATTTCTCCATCTCGGATTGTAATCCGAAAATTCTTTTTTGCATTATTTCAATCTCCACTTACAAGTGTACGTAAAATTTAATTTCTTATAACAATTATTTAGTTTTTTCTCAACTCTTGTTTAATTCTTTATATTCAGGGTGTCCCACGACGATTAAGACAAGTAATATATCAGAAATGGGCAGTAGTAGATAATTATAATTTTGGGGGTGTAAATTAGAGCAAATGTTGCATCTTTTCTTGAGTTATTTGTTTTTGGTCACGTAATGTCGCATTCAAAATTATTAATGGGACAACCTGTATATTTGCGCCTTTCTGTGTTCTTCCCGATAAAAAAATTACAACTAACTAGCACACTTGGGGTCAAAAGTGATTAATTCAAGAGCTACAGGTACTTAAAGGATTGTTAAGTTAAAAAATTCATAATTGTATCCCCTGTAATTTTCGGCAATCTTACATTCGTACGTAATGATTAAGACAAACCAATATTATATTTTTTAATAATACAAAGTTGATAATGGAACGACCTGGATATCATGGAGTAAAATTACATAAAATTGTGTTTTTTCCACAAAAACCTGTTTACCTATTAAATATCGATTAAAAAGTAGCACAGCAAATCTTATGAAAAAGACTTCTTATTGTCAAGTTTGCCATGATAATGACAAAAGTGCCAATAAGACAATATTGGTTTGTCTTAATCATTACGCACGAATGTAAGATTGCCGAAAATTACAGGGGATTCAAATAAATAATTAAGTATATATGGATCTACCTACATCAAGTAAAAGCCTCATCTATTCAATTTTTAAAAAAAAATCTGATATCAGTTTTTTGGCTATTTGGTATTTTAAGTTACTTTTAAAGAGTGCAGTGTGTACCCAAAATTTGTGGTTCTTCGGACAGTGTCAAAGGAATAATGTATTCCCAAAATACATGAAATTGAAGACAACAACAGCAGCGCAGCAATCAAAGCAAGCATATATTATGGTAAAGAAAAATGGTTGAAAGAAGAAAAGAAGACACAGTATAGTAAGAGATATAATTTCAATATTTATGTTAAGGTAATTCATTCACAACTATCACACATATTACACCCCATAGAGTTTGACATTTTAGATCAGGATATAAGATATAAAATTAAATTAATTATTCACAAAAAGTAAAAAGTACAAAAACGTAAATTAAAATCACTATTGATTAATAAACCAGTAACAAAAAACCCACAATCCAAATTTTCAGAACATAAATTTTTTCACAGATTTGTCAATCTTTCAAATACAGTTTTTTCAAATAAAGAAGTTCAATTATTACAAAAAGGTTTTAAACATAATATTCAACCCACATGCTCATTTGATAACTTCAATAAACTAGGTATAGAAACAGAAATCAATTTGTATAATTTTCAAAATAACTCTAATCTAAAACATAAAGCTTCTGATATTATTAAAAAATAATTTTTCAAATATAACAAACCCAATTTTGAGTTATCAGTTGTCAAGACAATTCAACAAAAATCAAATTCAAATAACCTAATTTTTACTAAAGCAGATAAAGGAAATACGGTTCTAGTATTACCTAAAGAAGATTATATATTAAAGACAAACAATTTCATACAGGCCGATTCTCAAAAAAGATCCTACTATTAAATTTCAGAAGGAAATAAAATTAGCGGTAAATAAATCCAAATCAATAATAGGCGACAAAGAAAAACACAAATTATTTTTACCAAATCCACAACACCCTGAACTCTATTCATTAATTAAACTTCATAAAGAAGGGTACCCAATTAGACCGGTTGTTTCTTTTTTCACAGCACCGTCATTTAAAATTTCAAAATTTCTAATAGATATAATTTCCAAATATTGTTCATTCAAACCTCAATTTTCAATTAAAAACTCAACAGAACTAATTAATAATATTCAAGATATAAAACTAACTCACTTTTCTAAATTCATATCTTTCGATGTAACAAATCTATTCCCTAGTATTCGCGAAAATTTTTCCGATAGTGGGCGCTGCAGTTTATGTCAAAGCTGTCAGTGGAATGGGGAAAACAATGCTAACCCAGATAATCTGTGGCTAACCCCTATTTGTTTCAATACACGTACTGTAATGGCGATTTGGTTTGTTTTCCCCATTCCAGTTTTGCTCGTTTTCGCGAATACCTCCTGATGAAACTATCACTCTTGTTGATAACTTGCTCACTTACAATAATACTAATCCCATAATTCAGTCTGATATTATATATTTATTAAGAGTTTGTTTAAATCAAAATTATTTTCATTTCAACGGAAAGGTTTATAGCAGTAAAGAGGGTTTGATTATGGGCAACCCTCTCAGTCCCCTATTATCAGAAATTTTCATGGATAATATAGAAAAGATAATTCATAAACACCCCCTTAGTGAAAAGTTTGTTTACTGGCACCGATATGTAGATGACATTTTAGCTTGCTTCACTGGTACTACGAGACAATTAGATAACTTCATTACTCACATTAACTCAATACATAAAAATATCAAATTTACAGTAGAAATTGAACAAAATAAGTCCATAAACTTTCTAGATCTTACAATTTCAAATATAAATAATAGACATGACTTTTCTATATTTCACAAACCATCACATAGAGACATTACAATTCATAATAGTTCAGTCCACCCAATCAGTCATAAATTAGCAGCTTTCAATAGTATGATACATAGACTCTTAACAGTTCCATTGAATATTGACAATTACAATAAAGAACTAAATATAATAAAACAAATAGCGGTTAATAATAATTACGATCCAAATTTAATTGACATCATAAATAAAAAGATACGAAAACATACTCTAGAACAAGTATTTCCTTCTGATAAAAACAAAAATAACCAATTTAAAAGCTTAACTTTCTTTGGAATACCATCCTTAAAAATAAAATCATTTTTAGAAATTTTAGACTTGAATATTTGCTTCAAAACCGACAACAATTTATCCAAATTCATTAAAAACAACAAATCCAAATCTTCAAAACTAAATAAATCAGGAGTTTATAAATTAAAATGTGGTAATGACGACTGTGATAAAATTTATATAGGTAGAACTTTTAGGAATTTTAAAACTAGAATTTTAGAACACAAACGTAGTTATGACAACCAAAAATCAGATTCCAACTATTCAAATCATTTATTAGCAAACCAACACTCTTTCGATTCAAATTTTGAAATTTTGCATATAGAACCTAAATCCTTAAAATTAAATATTTTAGAAGCCCTAGAGATAAATAAAAACAAATATTCAGATAATCTTCTTAACGACCAACTTGATATTAACAATTCTCCATTATTAAACCTTTTTACCTAGAAAGGTTCCTGTAGGATTGTTGTGAATGAGTTTCCAGGTAAACTTGTTAAATACTTTAGTTAATCCCATATTTAGACAAATAAATTTCATTTCCTTGTAAATAGATTATAATTTTATTGTTAAATATCCGTATAATTTAGTATTAAGGCACTGTATGAATTGAAAATTTCTCATTATACCTCCATTCGTTTGAAAAAGCTACTGTGTTAGCGAAACGCGTCACAACTTTAAGGTTAAATATAATGTAGATTTAACAAAATAAAATTGTTTGATTTCATAATTTACTATGGATCTACATCAAGTAAAAGCCTCATCTATTCAATCCTTTAAGTACCTGTAGCTTTTGAATTATTCACTTTAGATCCCAAGTGTGCTGGTTAGTTGGAATTGTTTTATCGGGAGGAGCACAGAAAGGCACAAATAAACAGGTTGTCCCATTAACAATGTTGAATGCGTCGTCACGTGACCAAAAACAAATAACTCATTGGGTAACACAATAACAAGAAAAGATGCAACATTTGCTCTAATTTACACCCCCAAAATTATAATTATCTACTACTGCCCAATTATGATATATTACTTGTCTTAATCGTCGTAGGACACCTTGTATACAGCTAGTTTACAACTTTAGCATAAAATAATGTCAATTATCTTTTTCGAATTATTAGACAAGTACAAGTCTTGTAACTTTATCTGTTTTATATTAGCATCTGAGTTTTTAGAAAAAAAGAACGTTAGATCATTATATACCTACTCTATACTTTATTAAAACAATTTTCTTGGTCCTCAATACATTCAGCTGCATTGAGCTACTCCCTGCTCCATACAATGTTAACATCTCAATTATGTCTAAAGACGTATGTATTAAATGTAATAAACTACAAAACACACTACCCAAAATACTGTGAAAATACATTTTTCATAGAAAATAGTTTAATCAAAATCCACCTCTAGGTACAAACCACAGAGTCACAGCTCCCATCAGTCACTCCATATGCCAGTCTTCACCACTCATTAATAATCGTGACTCAGGTGGTGTTGTAGGCAATGAGAGCAACTCTAACCAAGCAAAAAAGAGGCTCTACGAAAATCATGGAGTTGCAGCTTGTTCACACAACAGGGCACTTTGCATTGCCACCATTGTATTTGCAATTCTATTTACTCTTGCTGTTATTATCGCCTTTACTGGACCTCAGACTGGTGAGTATATATAGCTTTTAAAAATTTAAGCAAGGAATTTAAAATTTTTCTAGGCATAATTCATGTACGGGGTTTCTCATTATATTTTGACTTATTTTCATTAATTACGGGAATACAAAAAAAATAGGGAGTGTCTTATAAAATGCATCTGTATTTTTTTACAGTTTTGAGTAGCCCTGCATTTCCTGATTACAAATATAAATATATACTTATATATCATTGTGTAGCATTAGTTTTGTTCTATAATGACGTATGGTTCTAGTATAAGATATAAATTCACATATAGTTCAAAAACTACCTATATGTTTAGAAATTCAACAAAATTAATAACTTAAGATACACATTTAAAATAACAATAGAGGCTCTCCATTGTTATCAAGGCAGAAGTAATATCTTCGTTGCAAATTTTCTAATGCGTCAGCTATTGTGTTATTATGACCATATACATTTTCAATTTCCGCGCGAACTTTTGCCGTAATAGAGTTAATATTTGTTTTTGAATCAAAATACACTTTTTCTTTCAAAAAGCTATCACATGATGTTAAGTCGGGACTATTTGGCGTCCATTTAATGGTATACCTTTATTGCCGAACCACACAAGAAATTGATTACTTAAATGTTCTTATTGGCTACGACATTATGTGGCGGAGCTCTATCCTGCTTCCATATCATACTGTTCAATTTTCCACATATATTGATAATATACCTACTTTTTCATCTGCAGTATCCATTTTATTATAACCACTGACAGCTAATAATAAATTAAGAATTGTTTCATTTTGAAATGTCAATTACGTAGCCCCTTAGGTTACCCTTTTGTAGTACCGTCATTATAGAACACAACGAATGCTACACAATGTTATATATATTTGTAATCAGAAAATGCAAGGCTACTCAAAACTATAAGAAAATACAGGGTGTCCCATTTGAAATATTGAAGATGCATTTTATTGTGCAAAATGCAAATTTCAGTCTGTTGTTACATTTTTCGTCGTATTTCCCATTTAGCTCATAATATTGAGAAAGCGAGCAATAACCATTCTTGTGTTCCTTTTTACTGTTCATCCACACATCAATTTTTCGAATATTAAAGAAAAGTAAAATACATCCATATAAAATGAAGCCAACTGAGGAGCTCATGGAAGACGATTTCATTAGGAAAACGTATTTTTGTGAATTCAAGAAGGAGAACGGCTAATCCAATGAGTATATATCCTTCCCCTTCTTGAATAACCTAGTGTGCAATAAAATGTATTCATCACTAAAGCAGTGCGATCATCATTTCTTGTTCAAAATCAAACTTAAAAAACAAGAAGAGAAAGGATTATATTCTCTATTTAATATTTTTTTACTGCAACATTTTTAATTTATTTGTATTCCAACTTTTCTTAAAACATGAAGGTAAGAGTATACATTCACCAAAACGTGAAGGCAAGAGTAGACATTTGCTGGGAAATATACATATATTATATTCAATTCATATATACCCAACTTTTTGGGAAATGTACACATTTTACGTTAAAAGAGTACATTTTTCTAGAATGAACATTCACCGTAACAGATACACTCAACAAAAGATTTGTTAAAGTTGAACGTCCTTGTATGAAACCATGCTGCTTGGAGGGGAGAATATTTTGTTGAAGAAGAAAACATTTTGTCGCATATAATTGATTCCATAACCTTGAAAACAATAGAGACAAGACTGATTGGCCTATAATTGTTTGGGTCAAGTTTGTTGCCTTTTTTAAATATGGGAGTAACTGAGGCAGTGTTCCACATCGGTGGTAGTAGGTCGTGGAAGAAGCATTCATTATACATGATATAGGATGACGAGGAACTTTGGCACGTGATTTTAAAATATGAGATTATATATTGTCCAGGCCAGGTGATGATGTGTTTTAGCGATTTAAGTTGATTTTCCACATGCTGAGAATCGAAAGGGATATTTGAAAGTGAAACATTTATTCTGTTTACAGAAATTTAAGGCAATGGGGAAACTAAACCAGAAGTTTTTTGTCCAAACCACAGAAAATTTAATTAAAGTCCCTCAAAGGACACTTATGATGCTACTAGTTTCGGTACAATATTACCATCATCAGGCTGTATGAAACATATAATCCAAAGAACAATAGGTTATTGCCAAAAACGTCAAAAAAAATTTTTAATATGTTAATACATATTTATATCAAATAAATTTCAAATTTTATTTTATTTGAGTGGTAAGGAAAAGGGAAGAACATTGGAAATTTAAAAAAAACTAATTTGAAAGTAATTAAAAATGTTGGCCTAATGGACTATGCCAAAAGGGGGGTTTTAGTGAACATTAATTTTTAAATTTACATTTAAACTGTCCGAAAGGACTATTTAAAAGGGCTTGATATAGGAAAATTGCTGTTACAATTTGATTACGACAATGTCTAACTTTAACATTGAAGTTGTTCAAAAGGCTTAAATTAGCCACTGAAGAAGTTTTTTTTTTTTTTTTTTTCCCTTCGGAGCTGTCCTTTCGCCGGTACCACCTCCCTCCTTATTGTGGATACTCCTAGTGTTCTGACTACAACCTATTCAGCCAATCCGTTCCCTGTATTAGCTCATACAGGTTCTTAGCTGGTTGATTGTAGAAGTCTTCTGGAGTCATTTGGGTTCTACCATAAAGTTTCTGCCTTCTGTGGTCCAGCGACTCACAGTTGCATAGTATATGCAGAGCTGTTTCGGTATCCTTTTTGCATCTTCTGCACGTAAGGTCTCCGTTGTACAGCCCTATTTTGTTTAGGTGCTCCTTTGTGGGAAAGTGTCCCGTAAGTAGCCCCGTAGTGGTGCGCAGTTTGTTCCTGCTCATTGAGAGCAGTTCTTTCGCTCGAAGAAGTTTTGTGTTTATATTTATTTCGTTAAAGATGATATGGACAGCCTTTACCAAAAATAAAGTTATATTCTGTAATGATGTTTTAGATTGTCCCTGTGCAGGAGATATTAAATCAAGTTATGTGGACGAAAAAACCAACATGACAAAAATTTTTGAACCTAGAGCTACAAATGGACAGATCTTCCCTTGGAACAATATACGTCTTCCTACCTCCCTGAAACCACATCGCTACAATTTGACAATTCATCCAAACCTGACTACACTTGAAGTCCGAAGTAAGCAAGCACTATTTGAAAAACTGCTGCTATGGATAGGGGATTTTATTCAATAAACAAACCATTTTTTAGGTCAAGTCTCCATCGAATTTCATGCTGAAAAAGATACTAATTTTATCGTACTTCACTGTAAAAACCTCACTATCCTAGATAAAATTATCCAAGACCGTCATGGAAACAACTTGACCATTATCAAAATGTTGGAATATTTAGGAGGGAATCAGTTATATATAGAAATCCGAGAGAAATTTAGAAAGAGACATAATTATGTTTTAAAAATACGGTACAATTTTAAATTGAACACGGATCCTGAAGGATTTTATATTTCTAGTTATTTAACTAAACATGGAGAAAGAAGGTAAGATTTACTTTTTTAAGTATAAATATGCTCTACAGTCTACGCTATTCTGTCTAGAAATGAAAACATGCAAATTTAAAAAAAAATATTTTATTCTAATTAGTGTAAAATATTCTTAAATGACACGTTCACGTTATATTTGATCTAAGATATATCATATATCACACAATTCCCCCGAAGCATAATACAAATCACTTCAACTGTAAGTAATTCAGTTTCTATATTTTTGATTTTTTAGATATTTGGCAACTACACATTTTGAACCAACATTCGCTAGATCTGCCTTCCCATGTTTTGATGAACCCCAATTAAAGGCTAAGTTTAGACTAACTGTGTTTAGAGATAGATTTCATATTAGTCTTTTTAATACCCCTGTGGTCAAAACAGATGTCTTGGGATTTTATATGGGAACTGGACTGGTAAGTGTGACTTTCTTAAAATTTGTAACCACAGTTTTATAGGTATATAGTAATGATCAATATCACAGCATAGAATATTTCATCACAGAAATTATACAAATAATATAAATAAATTTAATCATGAATGTATGTATGTATACAGTGCTATTCAAAAGTCCCCCCCCCCGGTATCTTTTGAACCACTACACTTACATTAATAAAATTTGGAGGGTGAAAATAAAGTGTTGTAAACTTCTCTACGAATGGTAACAGGTGACGTAATAGTAATAGATGACGTCACAGTACCACTCTGGCCAATAATTTTAAATAGGACCTTATGGCAAATGATATCTCGTTTGAAAGGCATTGACAATGGCTACAGAGCCATATTAATTTTGTTTGGGTTTAAACTAATTTTGACGGATAAATTAAATAAATAAATAAAATTATTATTTCACATTTAAATATTGAAAATTTTTCAGTCCGCCTCTGGTTAGTTGTCAAAAAATTGAGTCTCAGAAACTAGTAGCTCCTTTAGTCTTATTTCCCGGAGGAATTTTAGGATATCTGCAGTTTTACTTTGACTTATGTATTCATTTGATCTTAACAGGTAGTAACAGGTAGTAGGTAGTCACCCAGAAGAATCATTGTCTAGGCATACCCACACTATTTTGGAACTGATTACACAAGAGCTCAGTGCTTTAATGGCTGCTTGACTATCCGACATTATGATAATCCTTTGTCTTCTGTATCCTTTATTAATATTGAACTGGGCGCACTTTCTTATAGCGTGGATTTCCGCTTGAAAGATACTTGGGGTTTTCCCAAGCTTTTAGAGTGTTTGGTTCCTGGCCCAAACACTCCTAGCCCAGTTCCTCCTATTGCTTTCAATTACATCATGAAAATAGGTTCTAATTAGTATACCAAGCTTTTTAATTCTGAGATTCTATTCACCATCAAAAATAAGAGATTTATCATCAATTTATGTATAAAACTTTAAAAATATTTATGTTTCAGCTCTATGACGAATTTTTAGAAACAAATGAAATCAGCACTTATTTAGTAGCATTTGTTATATGTGACTTCAGTCAACAAAACAAGAAAACAGAAAGTGGTGTGTCTATCTCCATTTATACCCCCGAGCCTTTTTTGTCTCGAGCTCCATTTACTTTAAATACAGCATCTTTCTTCCTTGACTATTATGAAAACTTTTTTGGAATTGCTTTTCCACTTCCAAAACTAGGTGAGTAGATCAATATACAGAGTTAGTATAAAGTATGGAACAACCTAAGTATCTCCTCAACGGTTCAATATTTTTAAATTAAATTGCTCATACCCTTTCCGGTTAAACCGGAAATATAAATCAACTTTGTTATTTTAAATAGAACACCCTGTATATTTTTACATTTTTGAATTTCTTTCCATTTCCATTCATATTTTTATTGAATAACTGAGGCTTTAACCGGAAATGGTACATTAAATTTGATAGTATTTTTGAATTCCTTGGATCTTCTTAGAAAGGGATGAGCAATTTCATTTAAAAATATTAAACCGTTGAGGAGATACGTAAGGGGCTCCATATTTCATACTAACTGTATTTTAGAAATAAATAAAATGAACAATTCAATGATTGCATGTTAATATTAAAAGCCCAATTATTTATAATCACTTTCCCATATAAATATATTCTTATTTTTTTTCCAGACATTGTTGCTCTTCCAGAGTTTGATTACGGTGCAATGGAGAATTGGGGACTTATAACTTATAGGGAAACAGCTATTTTTTCAAATACCAATGATAATGAAACATTTATAGCTGCGCATCAGTGGTTAATCACCCATATTGCACACCAATTAGCACACCAGGTAATTGAAACTTCTCTTGTACATAAATATCAGAACGTTTATCAAACTATCATGTTGAATGAAATTTTGTTTAAGTGGTTTGGAAATTTAGTTACCATGAAATGGTGGAATGATTATTGGTTAAAGGAAGGATTTACAACATTATTTGAATATCAAGGAGTTAATAAGTACATACCAGAATGGAAAATGATGGAACAATTTATTATAGATAAAACTCAACCTGCCCTAGCATTAGATGCATTAGCATGTAGCCATCCTATTTCTGCAAATGTGACCGATCCGTCTGAAATTGATGCTATTTTTGATACTATTTCTCTAAATAAGGTATAAGGAGACATTAACACTTATTAATTATATAAAGTCTAATGAAAACTTTTGTTTTTAGGGTACTGCCGTTTTGTATATGCTGGCAAGTTTTTTACAAAATGAAAATTTAGAGAATGGCCTTAATGACTACCTAAATACATACAAATACCAAAACGCTGAAATGAAAGATCTATGGAATATCCTAGGAAAGAACACCAACCAAACTTTGGACGTAAAAGTAGGTAAGAAAATTTGAAGGCCACAAGGGAAAATCGTGAATATCACGAAATATTTTTATAAATACAGAAAAAGATAACTACCGAAAATATATTTTTTCTTAAAAACAATAAAGATTATTGTCAAGTATGAAATGAAAAATAATAAATTGTAATATTCTTTGTTTTCGCTGTGGTCTTCATTTGAGAATTTACATGAAATGTTTTACATTATGTATTACTTGTAGACAATAATGGACACGTGGACAAATCAAATGGGATTTCCGTTGGTAACTTTAAAACGTGAAAATCACACAATCATTGCTTCTCAGAGAAGATTCTTGGTAACAGTTGAAAGAGGGAACACTACCTACCATACACTGCCGACTTCTGGTAACGAATATAAATGGCATATCCCTTTGACTTATTTCACTGATAACAACAGCGAAACGAAATTTGTTTGGATGAACAAGACTGATGGTAAGTACTATTTTAAAAATTTTAAGACTTAAATATAGGGTATTAAAAAACCCCTTGGTATGCCCCTGTAAAATAAAAGCAGTTGGCTGGTTGACAAGCAGGAAACAGATTTTTTTTTTGTTTTTTAGCAAAATTTGAAATAGAAGATGTAAAATGGATAAAAGCAAATGTAAACCAAACAGGGTTTTATAGAGTTATGTATGACGATGACATCTGGGCAGCCTTGATATCCACTTTGAAGACAAACCACAAAATTTTTTCTGTGGCTGACAGAGCTAGTTTGATAGATGATGCTTTTTCACTGTCAAGGTAAGTAAAAAATACATAGTGTGTACCATCAAGACTACCTCCAAGTTCAATTCATATTGAAAAAGTTTTTCGAAGATACATTAACGAGATCCATTAAAAAGTTTATATTGTAAAGTAACCAGGACCGATAAAATTGTTGTCATCCCCAGGATTAGATATGCATCTCTGGTCTGGTGGCCAAAGATCGGAGAAACCTCTGAAATGCTAAAACTAAGCAAGGTCCAAAGACTTGCATGCATTGGCATTACAGCGATAATGAGGACTACTCCTACAGCGGCGCTGGAGACAATGCTAGACCTTCCTCCGCTACATTGTGTCATAATGTGTGAAGCAAGGGCAGCTCTAACCCGACTGGAAAAAGCATCAAACCATGACGTGGCACATGAGAGAAGACACACAGAAATAAGGCATGTGGATAACGACATCTTGAAAATTCCAACAGACTACATGACCACTAGATATATCTTTCGCAAGAACTTCGAGATTGTCATCAAAGATCGAAAGGAGCTTGAGAATGAGAACGCATCACCACTCATTAGAGCGAATGAACTGATCTGGTACACAGACGGATCAAAGAATGAGCTCGGCACCGGAGCGGGCATATACAGCAAGTCTAGCAAATATGAAGGAATCGTCTCTCTTGGAAAATACGTCTCAGTATTTCAACCAGAGGTCTATGTAATACTTGCATGTGCAGGGGCAAATAACATGAGAGCCTACAACAATAGGCAGATCAGGATCTACAGTGACAGTCAAGCTGCCCTTAACGCACTTCAGAGCTCTAAGGTAACATCTCGGCTGGTATGGGAATGCGGCGAAGAACTTAGAAGACTGGCGACTCGGAACAGTGTAACACTGGAGTGGGCCCCAGGTCACAAAGGAATCGCTGACAATGAAAAAGGATCGTCAACCCTGATGAACGGAGCCGAACCAGCTGTGGGCATTCCCAGATGCTCCACTAGGTCATGGTTGAAAGGGTGGGTAAAAGAACAACACTGAAAGAATACGCCCAGGGAAACACATGGGAAGAAATTCATAAAAGAACCATCAGAAAAAGTAGCGGAAGAACTGCTTTCAATGAGCAGAAACAAACTACGCACCATAGCGGAACTACTTTCGGGACACTTTCCCACAAATGAGCACCTGAACAAAATAGGGCTGTATAACGGAGACCTTACATGCAGAAGATGCAAAAAGGACACCGAATCAGCTCTGCATATACTATGTAACTGTGAGACGCTGGACCACAGGAGGCAGAAACTGTATGGTAAACCCTAAATGACTCCAGAAGACTTCTACAACCAACCAGCAAAGCACCTGTATGAGCTAATACAGGGAACGGATTGGCTGAATAGGCTGTAGTCAGAACACTAGGAGGATCCACAATAAGCCCAAGAGGCTGAGGTGGTGCCGGCGAAGGGACGACTCCTTTATAAAAAAAACAGGTCCGATCCTAGCAGTTGTGCACCATACGCGTGCGATCAAATTTTATCAATCAAGCAACAATTTTTATGTATTTCTCAAAATAAAATTAATGATTGAATTATTGGGTCAAAATGATCTACACGCAATATATTTTTAATACATTTTTAGAGCTGGTGTGTTGAACGTAAGTGTGGCCTTAGAATTATCCCTTTATTTGAAAAATGAGAGAGACTATGCTCCTTGGGCTTCTGCAATTGAACATTTAGGATCATGGGCAAGAAGACTGTCGGAATCGTTGGCCTATAAAGCATTTTTAAAGTATATGAGGAACTTGTTGACTCCTGTCACTAAATTCGTTGGTTGGAACAAAAATAAATCTCATATGGAAAAGTAAGTCATTCGTATTTGAAGCGGTGTATGAATATTTAATGTTTCATTTTTTATTCCAGACTTTTAAGAAAACGAGTTCTATCAGCTGCAATACTCTGCGAACTGAACGAAACCATATCTGTAGCAAAAACTCATTTTCAAAATTGGATGATACAAAGCAAAGCTGTTGATCCAAATTTGAAAGAAATCATATACTCTGCAGGTATTAAATATGGCGGTATGAACGAATGGCAATATTGCTGGAATTATTACAAAAATTCGACATCGGCAAGCGAAAAACAAATCTTACTTAAGGCTTTAGGAGTCGCTACCGACCCTTGGCTACTACAAAGGTAACAATTACAAACCTCATTAATAATTCAACTTCAACAGATTCAATTTCGTTTCAGATATTTAATTGAAACACTGGATACGAATTTGGTGAAACCTGATGATGTAAAACTAGTTTTGGAAGTGGTGGCAGCAAATCCAGAAGGTCGTTTGCTTGCGTGGAGACATCTAAAAGCATACTGGCCTACTATGCATTCTCTTTATGGAAATAGTACAATACTAATGGGTAATCTCATATCAGC
Source organism: Galerucella pusilla (assembly GCA_910591695.1). Taxonomy (NCBI): domain Eukaryota; kingdom Metazoa; phylum Arthropoda; class Insecta; order Coleoptera; family Chrysomelidae; genus Galerucella; species Galerucella pusilla. The sequence goes on along the minus strand of CAJUYI010000001.1, from coordinate 2,800,192 downwards.
TGTTACAGCGCATTTGTCTACACCATATGATTTTTACGAGGTATATTCATTTTATCAGACTTTTAATGTCATCCAGTTTAATCATTACTCACAATGCTAATGCTCTACTTCTGTACTGATTTTTTTTTGTTAATTTCCTATCTCATGCTGGTCAAGAAGTATATTGAGGTTAACAAATATTCTGTGTAAATCGTTTGTATCGAGGAGTACTTACTTTTATCTATTCTTTTCTAAGATTAAAATTCAGCTCGTGAACTCTGTAACAAAATAGAAAGCAAATTTCTTTCTATTTACTCGGTCTGTCTATTCGTCGGAGACATTCGAGTAGTTCCGTGTGAATACTCAGCAGATGTAGAATAGAAACTGTTTCAAGGGCCTTTCTTTCTGTTTTGATATACACACATCCCATTTTGTCATTGTTTATTTTCATTGAAACATCGCAACCAAGAAGTAGAACAAGTGCAATAATACTTGGTGCTGAAACAAATCTATCCTGTCGGTTTTTAAAGATAAACATCCTGTATGGAATGGTAGGATAAAAATACATCAAGACAAAACACAGAAATGGAAATAATTCATATTACTGGCAACTAAATGTCAAAAGCATCACAAAATATGAAAATTGTGAAAATAATTTCCAGTTAGTTAGTCCTCGTTTTATTCTACCCGAAGTTAGATTTGCGCTCGTGGGAAAAGTAACGCTTTGCGCACTAGTTGTACAAACTACTATTGTCTTTGCGTACAAGTCGTACACAATATTTTTTTCTACAACCACATTTATTAATGAAAGAAATACAGTAATTTATATAGTTATTTTATTTAAACTTTGAACAAAAAGAACTTGTAATATGAAAATGAATAGAAAAATCATAGTAAAATTTGAACAATTTTGTATTGAAACCTCAGGTAACAAATTTTCGGTAGCAGTTCGAGCCTTTTCGATAATATCTGGAGGAGTATTTTCAATATCCGAATTGGACAACTTAAAAGATAAATTATTTTGATCTTGGTTCATAATTCGACCCAAAATAATGCTTAATGTTTTTATAATTAATAAAATAAAATAAATAATGAAATAAATATAGTTAACTTACTTCTGGTTTAAATTTAAAAATTGTACACCAATGAGAAATTCACTATTAGGTTGAAGTGTCAAAAAAGTTGACAGGTCATAGGTAGCTTTGTTTGACATTTCGGTGCGGAAAAATGCCATAGCGTGTACTTTTCGCATTACTTTTCCAACGGTTATCAAAAGAATTAAGAAAAGGCCTGCTTTGCGTATAAATAATTGTGTAGAAAAGCGTGTTTTGCATAGTGGTTGTAGGAAAACTACTAGCGTGCGGAAAAGTCCACTTTTACGCACTCTTTTTTTTAGTATGGAAAGTAGATTTGTTAAGCTTTTGGGGAGTATACTGACATTTGAATATTTAATATATGTGTATGGTTCTAGTTTACCAAATCACTGAAAATTTAAGGAATTTATTACAATTCTGCTTTAATTTTTTATAAAAAAAAACCCTATTTCAATAATTTTTAATGGCCCTGGTATAAGCCTCATCAAATGAATGTCAAATAATATTAATTAGTTTGTTGATATGTATTTGCAAAAACTAGTGAATATTTGGACTAAAGAAATAGAGAACATTAAGATGGAGATGAACATAAATAAAACAAAAATAATGATAATAAATGAAAAACAACTAGGTAATCAAAATAATAAAGAGATTAAATGCAAAAACCAAACGCTAGAAAGAGTAACAACATTTGAATATTTGGGAAGTATAATAATAGAAGATAGAAAAATAGATGCAGAAATAGCAAACAAAGCAAATAAATCAACAAAAATATACTACTCTCTGAATAAAACAATTCTTGGACATAAAGATATAGACTTAGAAGTGAAAATGAAAATTCATAATATGATAACAGTTCCTACAATACTATATGCAAGTGAAAATTGGACTGTGCGAAAAAAGGACGAATCTGGAATAAACGCCATAGAAATGAAACATCTAAGAATAATTGCAGGGAAAACTAAATGGGATAGGATGAGAAATGACGTCATTAGAGAGACAACTAAACAGGAGCTAATAACTGGTAAAATAAAAATAAGATACAACTTAGCTGGTATGGTAAGAATGGAACCAAATAGGTTAACTAGGAAAATAATGGAGATTAGAAAACCGATCAAAAAACAAAGGGGTAGGCCTAGATCGAAATGATTAGACCAAATACAAGAGATAGGTTTGGAAAGAGGAAAGACCACAGCACTATTGAAAAACCTAGCAAGAGACAGAAAGGCATGGGTACAGGACATGGAATCCACATCCGACGTCTGAAAGGATAGAAGGAACAAGAAAAGAAGAAGAAGATATGTATTTAATGATAAATGTTTCTTTATGTTAACTTTTGGGTTTTTTCCGCATGCTAGTAGAAAAAATAGTGTACCTAACACGTGCGTAAAGGTAATTTTCCGCTCACGATTGCTGGCCGAACTCCGCTAGCAGTAGCGTGCGGAAACTACTATTCTTTGCTATTTCTTTTCTAGCTCTATCAAGTTTCAGAGAATGCGTGCTGTTTGCTAAACAGATTATTTTAAAACTCTGCACCTTACTTGATATTGATTTTCCCTCCTAATTTATCAATAATTAGTTCGGCTAATGTTCTTAATGATGCGTGTATTATCTAATTTTTAGGTATCGACATATTTCAATGGGATGGATGTGGGATCAGCTTCAAGAGCCTTAGAGCAGAGCTTAGAAATAATTCAGCTAAATATCAACTGGGTGTCGCAGAACGAAGAAGAAGTAAATAACTGGCTTCGTAAAAACATTAAATAGATTTAGTAAATGTTGAGACAGATTCAGAAAATTTTGCACCAATTCTGCATTTGTTTATCTATGTATTGGATTTACTAGTAAAGCTACTCTAAGTCGAGACTTTGGCATTATATTAGTTTTATGTTCGTCTAGTAATAAATGCAAGTTCCTTCAACTCAGATACATCCAGTATAATATATTCTGTGATAAATTTCCACATTTTTACATATCCACATTTATTTCCGCAAAATTACTGTTCCGATTTTGGTTAAAGTAGGTACTTATTTCGGTATAATAAAGATAAATGAAAAAGCACTTAAATGGTTTCCGTTAATGCAAAGCAACGATGAATGTAATCCAGATAATCAGTAATAACAACGAAAATAAGTTTGTAGTAAGAAACCGAACTAATAATCCTCAAGTTAAGATAATAAATTCTAACTGGAACAAAAGTGTCCATTAGATGAATAGTAAGATTATAGATATAGTGACAGCTGGTGCCTTAAAACTATATTACTTCTTTATATTTTTTCTAGTTTAATGTAGGGATTGTTTCATACATTTTTTCCATTATAAATAGCAAATTTAGACCTTGTCTATCGTACGATCAGTGTTGTGTCGTTAATCTAATGAAGGGTCTCAAAAAAAACAACACTATCTTATGATTCACAAAATATGAAAGATCATTTAGCTATTTAGGTGTAAAGCATAGTTTCTGTCTTTTATTTTGACAGTGAAATAAAATGACAGCAACTTGAAATTTATAATCAAGTATCCTACTAATCGAATAAATACTCAGCTAATAGAAAAAACATTTAGGTAGCTAATCTGCAAGGGGTAGTTTTCTGTTATTTATTTTGGAATCGTCATAATGACGACGACAAAATAACAGAAATTAAGCCTTAGACCATATCTGAATTATTTTCTACATAACCAATTGTACACTGAACATTTGACGACTACCAGCTGTCTATCATGAGATGAATCAGAATAAAGTGATTGGTCTTATATCTTGATAATTACAAAGAAATTCCCTTCTTTCATTCAAATTGTCCGAAACCAGAACAGTATATTTTTCTGATACTTTTAAATGCCTGTAGTAGTATATCAGTATTAACGTTATGTACAAATAGTTTTAAAATGACTTAATTTATTATTGTATAGACCAGTGCAGATGACTTTATTCCTGGCCAAAATTAATAACAGAAACCGAATGATGGGGAAGGGAAAAAACAGCCGTCAGGAATACAGGAAACAAAAATTCAACCACGTAAAATGTAGGGAGGCTGCGGGGCCGCGTTTCATGGATCAAACGAGGTTTTTGGTAATTTCCGGCGAAAGTTGACCTCCAATCGAAACATGTTGTATGGCAATGTTGTAGGTATTAAAAAGATCTAAAACTTTTATATATATATCATTCTGAAAATTTCATATTTCATGAAAAAAAAATTGCGCGAGAAAAAAATTTAAAATTAAGATTTTTCTTAGAATCTTTGGAGGTTATGTGGAAAATGATATTTGACTCCTAAAACGCACCCCTACATTTTACGTGGTTGGATTTTTGGTTCCTGTATTCCTAACAGCAGTTTCTTCCCTTCCTCATCATTCGTTTTCCGTTAATAATTTTGTATTTTTTTCATTTCATTTTGCGCTAACTGTACTGGTCTAGTATTAGAGGAGCGGGACACCCCCAAATAGTCGTTTAGAAAATGAAAAACCGACCAACCTCGTTCTAGTCGCTAAGAACAGTCTATCTTTATATTTTCGAGGGTGCTGAACACGAATATGACATTTATGTTTTTCTAAAATTGGGGGAACATGGTCAAAATTGACTTTTTAACCGAAAATGCGAAAAAAACGATTTTATGATTTTCGACAATCAACTCGCGGTTTCTCGGCGAATAATTCATATTTTTTCACGAAAATTTAATGACGTCTTCTTCAACCAATTCTAGAGACAATAAAACTAGTCCGAAATCCCCAAAGCATTTTACATTCGAGCAATAAATTGAAGAATTTTTTTTTTCGAATTTTTGACTTTTTACGTACGATGAAAAAAGTTGAGTGAGGAAGTTTTTAATTGGTCATATCTGAATACGCAGTATTGAAATTTAGAGATCGAGGAAGTTTTTGGGAAAATTTGAGCAAGTAATATGCAGTAGAAAAAAAGATAGAGCGATTTTAAGATGAGCACTCTCGCCGCGCGGCTCCCGCATTGGTATTTTTAGTCGTTAAATCCGATTTTATCAGAGATATCAAGTAAAATCGATTGCAACTTTACGAAAAAAGACGAAAGTTCGAGAGTAACATTTGAAGGAAAAAATGAAATATATACTTAAGCATCATTTTTATTTTTACGATTCATCAGATACAATGTCATGTCGGTTTGTACAAGAAGATTTGCAGGAACAAATATCGCAACATTGTAAATTAGATTGCTTGCAAGGGCATACTTCCGTTGAACACGGAGATTTTCCGGAGCAGGCACAAAAATACTTTTGTAAAAGTTCCATACTTGTGATACCTTCATAATAATTCGTAAGCACATAACCATTCTCAATGAGCCATCCATAATTTGTTATTTCTTCCGATTTTATTACCCCAATTTTAGAAAAAAATAAATTTCATATTCGTGTTCAGCACCCTCGAAAATATAAAGATAGACTGTTTTTAGCGACTAGAACGAGGTTGGTCGGTATGTGAAAAAAAAGGGGGTGTTCCTCTCCTCTATATGTATATGTGATTTTTTTTCCAGTTTAGTACTGTTGTATATATTTGTCTATTTCAAAGTATGGTGTGCTTATTTTTATTACCTACTTAAATACTTATAGTCCTATACAGGGTGGACCTTAGGTAATGGTACATAGACGTACAGTACAATCTTCACTTCAAAATATTGCGATTTAAACCAACTAGCCTTAATAAAATGTTGATATTAAGAGACATACAGGGTGTTAAACATGACAATTTAATTTTCGTTTTTTGCAATAACTTTAACGCTTTTTGACGTATACGCACAAAAATTTGAGGTTGGGGGATTTTGGATATGAGAAATCATAATTTTGTACCTATTTCGATGTATTTTGTAGAGGGCGCCACATAGGCTACGTATGCGGCATAAATGTACGCAAAACTTTTTTGCCTTTTACATTAGCGCTACTTTTGTGAAAAATAATTGAAGCCACATCATTACAACAAAACAAAAGTATACTTATTAGTATCCCCAAATCTTAACGGTTTCAGAGATAATCACATTTTAGTGATTAACTATATGATTATTATTTAATGAAATTACGTTCGAAAAATGTAGTTGTGAGTATGATAATTATTTTTTTTAGTATTAAGTTGAACAATATTAGGATATAGTAGCAGTTAACATGAAAAATATGTATTAATATTTAAAAATAATAATTATCGTACACACAACTATATTTTTCGAACGTAATTTCATTGAAAAATAATCATGTAGTCAATCACTAAAATGTGATTTTCTCGAAAACCGTTGAGATTTGGGGATACTAACAAATGTACCTTTTTTTGTTGTAATGATGTGGCTTCAATTATTTTTTACAAAATTAGTGCTAATGTAAAAGGCAAAAAAGTTTTGCGTACATTTATACCACATACGTGGCCTATGTGGCGCCCTCTACAAAATACATCGAAACATCGTACAATATTATGATTTCACATATCCAAAATCTCCCAACCTCAAATGTTTGTACATATACGTCAAAAAGTTATTGCAAGAAACGAAAATTAAAATATCATGTTCAACACCCTGTATCTCTCTTAATATCAACATTTTATTAAGGATAGTTGAATAGCAATATTTTGAAGAGGAGATTCTACTGTACTTCTATATACAATTACTCAAGGACCACCCTGTATATAGTGTTAGCCAACGGCGTCTTCAACTGTTAGAATAGTATAGAATAACCAAAATATTTAAAACTGGTTTCATATTTATTCAACACTAATTTATATAATACCACGTGTCCCCATTAAGATCACTGATTTCGCTCAACATTGTTTTGAAAAAAACTGAACGAAATTATAACTTTCATTTTTCCATAGTTACAATTACAAATTTCTCGACTAAATGAATAAGAGGGTCCGGCTTTTGAGTATCTATAGGAAATTTTTGTATTTGTAGGATAGGTATTTTTAAAGAGTGTTAAAATTAAAACGTCAGAGATAGCTTTTTTGTGTTGTATCAATATACAAGGTTTCCCGGGAAAATGGGAACAAAGTCATGTGCGTAGAATCAGCCAAAATAATGTTAGTACTTCGTATATACTTTTTCTATGCAGGCCCTGGTTTTTGAGTTACAGAACTTCAAAGTTTTAATTTTGAATATTCTATTATTTTTATTTTTTGTACTAGTTATTTGATCTTCATAAAATTTTCGGCAGAGATATAATGTAGTTACTTGTATCTTTATTTTGGAAAGGTAAGCAGATTTACACTAGCCTTGAAGCCAGCCCGAGCGGTAAACCGCCGGCAAAAATCTTGTACACCTACTTCCACATTTAAAAAAACTTCCACATTCGTCCACCATATTTCCAAGAAACGTCCACCAAACTTCCACATACGTTTTTGTTGTAATAATAATAATAATAATAATGTTTATTCGCATAAATTACATACAAAATATAAACTTTTGAGAAAAATCAGTACAAATAAACAGGTGTACCACGAAGTACGACAAAGATACTTGTGTGTGGTATAACACAAAAAATACTAGAATAATAATTACAATACATACAACAATTTGTTTAAAATTTACCCTAATGCTAAATAAAATCATATATTAGGTTTTTTTTTTTTTAATTTTTTATTTTTTTTTCTTAATATTTTTAATACAAATACATAATAATAACAATAACTGGATCATTGAATCAGTTTCTCTACAAAATTTCTGGACATATCAAATACAAATTTTTTTACTTTTTTTTGTATAGAGACTCTCTAGTTTCATTCCTAATATCAAGTGGAAGTGAATTATAAATTTTAGGACCCAAATATGAGTAGCTTTTTTGACCGACACTTTTTTGCATGTGGGGAGTAGTAAATTCCGTTTTATTTCGCGTGTCATATTTGTGTCTTAAATTTATTAGTTCGTGTTTGTTAGCGTGTTGGATGATACAGATATTTATATAAAATAGTTGCCTGATATCAAATATTTCACTCTGAAAGTAAAGAGTATTACTTGGACAATCATAGCTTTGATGAAGAATTGTCCTAAGAAAACGTTTTTGAAGGATTTCTAATGCTGAAAGATGTGTTTTTGAAACTCCACCCCGCAATGTTTTCAAGATAATTGACAATGTAAGAACCCATGCAACCTTTTTATAATGCAACACGCTTCCATAACGAGCACAAAAATTTATAATTTCTGAAAACACTCATGAGCATTGATTTTATGATATTTTACCTGTTGTATGGGTAACTTTAACACCCTGTATCTCGAAACCTAAATCTCCAACGACCCATGTCGACGGGAAAGTTTACGCCAATTTTTGCATTTTCTACTAGTGATGAGCAAAATTGGTCTTGGTCTTGGTCTTGCGAAAAAGCAAGACCAAAACCAAAACCATTCTTCGACTCGCAAGACCAAGACCAAGACAGAATGAACAAGAACAAGACTAATACCAAGACCGACTATGCAAGACCAAGACTAAATACGCAAGACTCAACCAAAAATTCTTTTTCACAGTAACTATATGAGATAAAATATTTGTAATATTTGTTCTTGGTACAATATAAGTTGGCACGTCGAATTGTCAGTTTTCTTTACTAGATTTTAACGATATACATAAAAAAAACAAAGAAATCACTGTTTAAAAAAAATGGATCTACAAAAATGTTCGAAGAGTACATAGTCTTTGTCCCAATGTCTGGTTAACACATGGCTTAAATCCAAAGGAAAATTACTTATTTTTCAATATTTTCATTTTTCCCAAGGATTTTTTATTGCTAAAAGGTCAATTTATGCGTTGGAGAAGGGTAGGTTCTTGAGTTTTCATAAATATATTTTGAACTAGAGAATCATTCTCTTGACAAGTTGTGACAAGCTCATATCGCCACGTACCGAGCCACGTACATGACAATAATGTCTTAATGAACTTTTTTTAATTCAAATATAGTAAATTTAGGTTTAAAAATGTTTGTTGCATAAAAATAAAATGTTTTGAGAGATGTTCATTAAGAAATTATGGCAAGACCAAGACTAAAACCAAGACCAAACAAAATACAGCAAGACCAAGACCGAGACTGTTCAAGTCTTGGCCTTGGTCTTGCTTTGCTCATCACCATGTTCTACACGCTCTTTCAGTTTGTAACACCTATTCATTAACACCCTGTATAATGGCCTATTCAATAATTCTAAATTCGTTATTTTCACCGCACTTCGTCTGATTTCTGTATTAAACTTCCACATACTACCACCAAACTTCCACTTACATCCACCGAACTTCCACATACTTCCACATACTTCTATGAAACTTCCACTAAGATGTACACCTACTTCCACTTGTGGTTTACCCCTCGAGCCAGCCATTTTGGATGACTAACCACTGCGAGTAGTCCGTCCCTGGCTTCGAAGAACTACTGTAAATCTGTTTACCTTCCAAAATAAGCATACAAGTAAATTATAGTTATTCCGAAAATTTTATTAATCAAATAACTAGTACAAAAAATAAAAACCAAATTAAAAATTAAAACTTTGCCTGCATGGAGAAAGTGTATATGAAGTACTAAACATTATTTTGGTTCAGATTATGTGCTACTGACTTGTTTGCTATTAGTTACGGGACACCCTGTATACAATACTTTTCACAGAAACTAACAGTTTGAATTTTATTTAATCTTTGAACTTGCCTCAAAAGGTACGTTTTTGAACAGATCGGATCCAATAACTTAAATTTTTCAAGTCCTCAAAAGTATGTGTTCCTGATGTGAGTTTAAAAACAGATAAAAACAATTCAGCACAATTTTTACTAAACTAGTACCTACATTATATGAAAAATATATTTCCAGACCTATCTGGCAGATTATCAGTTGACGACCTTTATGTATGAGAATAAATATTTCTATTTCTACCACTTTTGGTCTAAAATGTCTTAATAAAATATTAAACTAAAATGCTAAGGATTAGAATATAAGGATCAAACAGAGCACTCAAGAATTAAATACAAATCAAACTGATTAAAAACCGTAATGGTATATTAACTATTATTCACTATTGCATTCCTAGCATTTACTTGTAAATCCAAGGTTTCTATGTACTAGTTTAAATGTTTCTATGGATTTTAACAATGATTTCTTAGGAGTAAATAATATCGTCCTATTTTTATACAATTAACTTGGAAAATTTGTGTGGAACTAAAATATTTTCCGTAAAATACATAATTAAAACGTAAGAACTACATTTAAAATAGGTGGTCTTTCAAATAGTTAATCAGCATGATTGTTTTAATGAACACCTATTGGGTTTTACTTATTCGCCTTTTATTCCTATCCCATATATTTTTATCCTGAAGAGCTTAATGAAAATTGAGAAATCTTAATACAGGATATAAAGTTTAAGCAAAGCTGCTTTTAGTTTGATAAGGTGTTCAGATAAAGTGCAAAAACAAAACAGTGGCCTCTATTACCCAAAAATTGCCGTAATCACGTACTTCTAACTAGACTACACGTTTAGGCCACTATAAGCTTCTAATCTGAATGTGGTAAACTAAGAGCAGCCTTGCTATATAAAAACATCCATCAATTGGTAGTGATCAACAAATATTCGGTTTCAGCTTGTTCAGGCCAAAAAAATATTGTTCCGGTTACAGTTTTGGTTAGTATGATGTTCGTGTATTAGGACAGAAATGAACCTGTCTAGGATCCTATGCGACTGTATTTCAGGAGGAAACCATAAAACATAGTAATGCTGTAAGAGCTCTGATAGAAAGTAATAAAATAATATTCACATACGATTATGTTATTAATGAACATGAATAAAACAGAAGCTACAAATATTTATTTATGGTGTTACCATTTTTACAATACAGAAGACTACTACTGGCATAACCTTAAATTTCTTAGGGAAATAAGTCAGAAGGAACAAACTAGTCTATGAGACTTTCCTTTAGGACTTTCTGATTTTCAAATTATCAAATATTGTTATGTTTATATGTTATAACTCATCATTTAACTCACCACCGTTTCCCTCCAGACTATCAATTTCTTCATTCAATAATACAAAGAAAAACTAATACTTTTTGTTTATAATTTCGCCACAAATTGTTAAAACTTGATTTGTACCGGCGTTTTCACCATTAAACGATTTAGTTTAGTAATAGTCGTGTTCACATGACACTTCTAATATATTATCTCTGTTTATTTTTGTAGGGTTTAAAAGATACTCAGCATTTCTACATTTCTTTCACACAGGATTTTTATCAATTTTTAATTAAAATATAGTGAGATACTACTATTAATTGTATTTACAATCACTTTACAATGTTTATGTTTTATTTCTTTCTAAACTTCACACAGTAACCGTTCGTGCTGCCAACTCAACAGCACTACCAACACAAAACTAAGTATCGAGGCAGTTTTTAACGGGGGAATCATGACATCAGCAAGACTGACTCTAACACAGTGACACCAATATCTTTGAAACTGGCAAATATAAACAATAAAAAGTAAATATTTACCGTATATTTTTGCCTTAAGCTGTCAACATAGAGATTTATTTCTTTATGGCTGTCTATATATCTATAAATATATCACGTCAATTAAAATTGAGCAGCAATAGAAGTTCTGATGATTTGAAAATTGACAAAAAAAAATTATACAAAATGTGTATGTATTTATCAGTTATTTAGGACCTGGTTGTCTCTGTTTAGGATCCTAAAAAAATTACATATCCTTTGTGCAGGCCCGGCGTAGATTTTTCTTTCAAGCTTTCTATGTTCATAGGAGGTGTACCTACGTTCTTCTGAGTCTTCACCAGAAGGAAGTCTTCCGAAGCTTCGCGGGGCCCAGTGCTTAAGCCCCGTATAGCCACTACCTACGTTAATCCGCCTCTGAAGATTGGTTTGAAAATTATTTATTGCCGAATATACCGGAAAAAAGTATAATTATAATGGACAATGCAACTAATACAGCAGTCACTTGAATAAAGTACCAAATAACAACAGCAGTAAACGGGAAATTCAAGAATATTTATTAAAATATGACCTGTATCATCAATAATCGTACGAAAAACCTGATCTCGTAAGCGGCGGTCACATATTGGGCTGTTTTGGGTTCACATTGTGAAATTAAAAAATCATATTACTATTGTTGCTTTTATATAATAAAATGATAAATTTATTTTCTTTTTCAACGGCTCAATTGTTATTTATACGACAGTTTTTAATACTTCGATTAAGTTTTGAAAAGCGTTGTCCCTCTTATCTTTTTTTATGTATTCAGAGCAAGAAACATCCCAAGGGCAATAAAACATTAAAATGAATAATAGTATACTATTAAACGAGCAATTTATGATAGCCATAATTCACGATGGGTGACGTTTGCGTCACGAGCCGCAGGCGAGGGGCGCAAGTCACCCAAGTGAATTATGGCCATAAATTGCGAGTAGAATACTATACTTTGTCCACGACACTTAATTTAATTATTAATAAATAAAAGTCAGTAGCGATTTGGCATATTACTAACCTCAAAATGTTGTGGCAGCTACTTCAAATAATTTGACATATATAGAGATGGGCGATACTGTAGAAAGCATAGACAAATTATATTATATTTCTCTATGGTAGAAAGTATCAATACAACGTACCGTTATAAATATATTGTTTTGAAATACTCAATATTAGAAAATATCGTTATGAATAGTATCAATACTAAAAATTACAATATTTTATAGATACGATATATGTCAGAAACAAATTTCCTGAACAAAATACACAGATTTAATAGTTTATTTCATATTGTACCCCCATCTTTAGTCGGGAATTATGAACCATAATACACTACAGTGTATTATGAACCATAATTCACGACAGTTGATATATGGGTACCATATACCTTTAGTTAGGAGGTAAAATATTGACTTATTATTAGGTGGTCGTGGACAAAAGTATTTAAAAAAGACAGTATCAATTGCCGCAAGCAATGTTTTGGGGATTCAAATGTCGCTGGTACCTAGCTGCTACTATCTAAAACGCAATCAAGTGATCAGCTGGTAGCTGGTTAAGTTGAACATGCGCTACTTAGCCAGGCGCTGGCAAATTTATTGGCTGGGAAGCAGCATCGGCGGCTACAAGTTCAGATTGTGTTATTAAGGCACGTCCACACTATACGGCGATTTTTGTTTATTTATTTTCCCGACTATGTATCCGTTACTGTTTACTGTACAAACAAACTTTTATTACTAAATCCTTAAGGTCATATGTCGAGTCAACGAAATCCCATATACCTAATAAATAAGTCTTAAGAATATTGTGAACACAATTGAAATACTGAAATATCAAATGGTTTCAATACTTTACATTGCCTATCTATATATACATGTTGTTTTTTGACAAAGTTTACTTGAGAGCCTAAGTAATTAATTAGATTAGATTAGAATTGGAGTGGCTCTTTGTCCTATCCCACTGCGACCTTTGCAGATCTATTGTGGTCCTTCCTATATTTAGAGCTCGACATCTAGCTTAATTCTTTTTATTGGACTTAATATCCTGGATACCGCCTCCCTTGCGTAGCTCTCTGTCCTCGGTTTTTCTTCTCCGAGTAAGTGAAACCGCACCCTTGCTCACAGAGTATGTTCTCCGCGGTTTCGTCTTCTTCCTGGCAGAACCTGCATAGACTGTCAACTGCTAGGCCAATTGTGTGCATATGTTTCGTCAGCCTACAATGTCCGGTCAGCATTCCCACCATCATCCTCGTCGTTTCTCGACTTTGACATAGTAGGTCACGTGACTGTTTGGCCGAATGGCTTCTAAGGAATAATTTAGCGTGCCTTTGACCTGGGGTTTCATCCCACCAGCGCAACGCCTGGTTGTTTATCCATTTGTAGATGCTCTCTTTACTTAGGCATTTAGCAATTCCACGGGAAGGTTCTGGCCCTATCATGACCTCCGTTGCTTCCTGCTCTGCTAATTTATCGGCCTTTTCGTTGCCTTTTAGTTAGGAGGCCCTGCTTCCCAGTCTTTTCTTTCTGGAATGTAAACTGTATATTCGTTTTAAAAACTATATTGTGGGGCAATCTGATCCATTGGCATTCCTAGTATTGGATCTGCCTTTATTTCTTCATATAGCTCTTTGTAGACCTTACCGTGTCCTTGACTTATCGGAGAATGTCCTTGTAATAAAATCTGTGACTAACAGATCTTGCATTTCCCTGAATGAAGATATGCGGTGGTGGTAGGTTTAGTATTAGGTACCTCCAGGTCCGCAGTCGGAGTCGTTTTCATGGCCCCTATGATACTTAAGCAGGGCTGCCTTTGAATATCACTTAGCTGCCTCTGCGCTCCAATCTGCAGTGTCCTGGGCAACCAGACAACTGATCCATAGGTTATCGTTGGCCTCACAACCTCTGTATATAACCATTTGGTCATGTTGGGATTTAATCCCCAATTTTTTCCACACATTTGCCTGCACCTTCCAAGAGAGAATGTAATTAATTAACATGTATATATTTTATAATAAAATAAATACACATTTCCGTTATATACTATTGTTCATTAATATAAAGTTTCCTACCTACTGGATATTTAATAAAATGCAAATAATAACTTGGAAAATATCTCCCTATGAGTTATTAACCATTCCAAATATGTAGTAGGTTTTAGGAAGGGCAAATCTGATTCCTGTAAATATAGATTTACTTTGCTACTTCTTCATATTTTACCGAATTTATATAGGTACTTCTTCATATTTTACCAAAATATAGGTAAGTAACTCAATTTTAATATTTTTGTTATTAATCAGTTGAAATGTTATTCATTTTTATTTGTAGATCCAAGAAATAATAATGAATTACCAGACTAGCCTCGTATAATTGAAGCTTTATTTTGGCAAAAACTCGACATAGAAAAAAAGAAACAATGTTTATAGAGTCGTCTAGTCATCTGTCAATGTACAGTGTAGAAAATCAGGTATATATACATATATGAAGAAGTTGAAAGTGATCTGATATTAAAACCTAATCCATTTATAGAAGTATTCAAGATAATAGTAAATATCGGTAAGAAGTTTAAAAAAGTTATTGCAACCATTCACTTGAAAAAAACTCGAATAAACATGTTTCAATCATTTTTTATGTTTAATATGCTAATCTTTTATGCAGTGAAAATTTTTTTTAGTTTGTTTCCATATAATGTTTGAACGATTTCCCTGAATCAACTTTTTATTTCATTTACTCTTGTAATTGCAAGACATCTTGTAGAAAGTTACTATCTTTTTATATTTGCTTAGTTTGATTACATTTTCCAAACAAATGATTACTCCAAACTAAGTATTTATTGAATAAGTTGATGGTATTTTATTTTTAAGTCAATAACATTGGGTACAAGTCATTGTCAAGAAATACTATTAGTCTAAGCCGTAGTTTTATACAAAACCCCATGAAGTCAATTAAGGGAACATCAACTAGTACTAACGTAAGAAAACTGTGCGAAAAGGACATTAAATCTTTGCTGAACGTAGATCATGGAAATCCTATCATCCATGAACGTTATGCTGCACCAAAATCAGCTAACTCCATACAGGGAGATCAAAGATTTAAATTTGATATACAGAAGGACAAAAAATGTAAAACAGTGTCAATAAAAGATGAAAAATCTAAAACTAAAAGTAGAAATAGCGAGAAGGGTGAGTATCATATATTTTTAGCGCCAAATTTACAGACCTTTCATTTTATTTTTATTAAATAATCATTTATAGTAAATAGCCCTGTACCGCCCCAAAGCTGGATGCCGTAGAATCACACATATTACCAAATATCTAAAATGTTTTTTAGTTTCACGTTTAGCGAATTTTGCTTTGCTGGATAAAGAAAATTTGGTAAACAATAGTCAAATACCACAAGCCTCGATAAAAAGAGACCTTGACTTAGTGTTACCTACATCGAAACTGAAGCTTGAAGCAACTAAGCAACAAAATGATCAAAAATCGATTAAGCACGTTTCAAAGGAACAAGTACAAAAATACAAAAGTACTTTAAAAAGAGAAATTTCACCAATAAGACCAAATCCATATGCACATATAAATACTTTTATTTCCGCACATATAAGAAAAGTAAAAGTTTTAAAACGATCTAAACGTAAGTAGATAACATAAATCAATAGATTATTATATTATGTTTGTTCCTTATGGTATACCTACTTATTATTATTTTTGGGACATGTACCACAATAGTTTATATTTTTTTATTTCGTGGCATTGGGATTCATCGAACATAATATTGAAAGAAAAACGAAAAATTGAATTGCTTACTACTATTAAATGCAGTAGTTAGTTCTATCTAGGTTTTCTTATTATTTGTTGTTAGCTCGGCAGACAAAACTAGATATTTTACAAATTTATTACACCACCTCTGTAACCACTAATGGACGTCGGATATAGTTTAAAAGTCCTATAAGACCAGGAAAAGTAAAAATTTCACCCACCAGTACTTATGAGACTTTGAAATTCCATTGATCTTACTTTCATATAATAATTATTGAAATTTTACTTCAGGGAGTCCAGTCGGTTCAAATGTTGAAGACGATTATTCTGATGAATTTCTAGACGTAAGTATTCAGCAGAAGGAGAAAATATTGTTTATAGCACCTTACACTTACTCACGGTATGCTGATTTCTAGTTCAAATTGTGTCCGAGCCGCGCAGTTACGTTACGCGGGAACCAGAAATGTATACACCCACCTTTCACCAGTCTTTCCATTCATTGTATTTTCAATAATATAAGGCTATTTTTGCTTTGTATATAGTATATACAATATATTAAGGGATATTAATAGGAAAATCAGTTTTCAAAACTACCTGAAAAAACTGGAACAAGAAGATGTCAAAATTTCCAAATTTCAAAAAATTATTGTAAATAAAGCTCTTTCTATTCCTGTACTATAAGTTATTAATTAAATGCCAATTTTCAGTTTCATAATTATACTCACTGATTTTCATTATGAAACTGAAAAATTGGCCAATAAAAATCTATATTTTTAAATAACCAAGTAGGCAGACCCAATTTTTTCTGTAGAATGTTTTGACAGTTTCTAAGAGATTCGTGTGATTTATGACAGCTTGAATCTTTTGCATTAGTTTTTAAAAGAATCAAATTCCTTGTTCGTAGAAAAAATAGTGCATGCTGCATGCACGTTTCATGTAATGGTTATTAATACACTCGCATTAACCAATGGTAAAAATATTTATAATATAATGGTGTGTTTTAATTTCGTTCACCCATAAATATTTCTGTTTCAGATCTTTTTAAAATGTGAAGTTACCTATATATTTCTACACGTTTTGTACATTGTTAACTCCCAGCATCATTGTACTTACCAAAAAAAGATAACTAAGCTACTGATAATAAAGCATTATTCCATATTATATCTAAAAACCATGTCGCATCAGTGGCGGATTTGCCATAAGGCCCAGTAGGCCCGGGCCTAGGGCGGCCAGATACGAAGGGCGGCAATCGTGCCAAAAAAACTCAGTGATGATAACAAGAAATAACTCAAATGCAAAGTATCTCAAAATATTTTAGAGGCTCGCGTACCGTACGTATGATTATAATCTTCCTAAATCACTATTTTTGAGTATTAAAGTATAAATACTTTCGTACATCGTGCTTAAAAAATAGTTCGTACGTTTAGTTTAATATTAGTGATCTAGGAAGAATACCTATCCTATTGTTATTACAAAAACAACTCAGCGGTGTCGCGCGAACATTCTAGAAAGCTCTACACGACGCTCGAATGCGTGCGCGCGCCGCCCCGCAGGAAGGATCTAGAAACGGTGCAAGCGCGACGGAAATACGCGCGACGTGAGAGTGAGCAAGACAGCGCGCGGCATGCATACACGCGCGCGTTCTGGAAACTGCCCGACTATTCTAGTATAACGTTGCACCGGTATATATAAGCTACGGGTTTGGACGGTGGGACAGTTCAGTTTAGTGAGCGATTGAGTGCGATACTGCTTAAGTTGAATATGGACGGAAAGAAAAGGGTAAGGTTAAGTGGGGCAGAGTATCGCAAGAGAGCTAAAGAAAAAGATGATAAACAAAAAGATACGATTAAAAAAACACGGAAATTAGACGATTTCTTTGGAAAACTTGATGTTCCAAGTAGTAGTGGCGCTCCGTCAACTGATGATTCTGCAGTGTCTTCAAGTGAAAATACTTTGATCGATGTGGCAAGCATATCGAAAGAACAAGCCGAAGATGTCCCTCTAGTACCAGGAGTGGCAGGAGTAGGAGTGCAGCCCAATCCTACGGACCAGGAGCTCTACGAAATCAGCGACGATCCAGCTAAATGGACAATCGACGAGTTCACGCGTGATCACATTTGTAAGAACGGAGCCAATCAAAACATCCAAAATGATTTTCCTAAAAGTGAGCGCATTTACAAAGATAAAGCGCGACAGTTGTCGAGACATTTATTCGAACGTCAGCTTCTGAACGGTGAAAAAGTTCCGCGAAAGTGGCTAATTTATTCCAAAAGTACTGGATGTGTTTTTTGTGGTCCTTGTCTGCTTTTTAATAGCGGGGAGAGTCAGTTCGACAAAAAAGAAGGTTTCAATGACTGGAAAAATTCATATCATCGAGTGTCAACTCATGAGAATTCGCCTACTCACAAATTATCTGTTCTGCATATGAAAGAACGAAGCAACGTGCTAGGTCGCATTGACCGCGCATTAACAATGCAATTAGATGAAGAAATAAATTACTGGAGAAACATTCTGAAAAGAGTAGTTGCATGCGTAAAAGCGCTTGCGTCACGTGGTTTGCCTTTCAGAGGACACGAAGAAAAATTTGGATCAATCCACAATGGAAATTATTTGATGTCCTTAGAGCTTATCGCTGAGTTCGATCCGTTCTTAGCCAAACACATTACACGTTATGGAAATCCAGGCTCAGGATTTACGAGTTATCTTTCTTCAACAACATGCGAAGAATTCATTCGACTTATGGGAAACAAAGTTTTGGAAACAATTGTTATGGAAATATTAACCGCAAAATATTTTTCTCTGATTATTGACTCGACACCGGATATATCTCACGTAGACCAGCTCACTTATGTTATCAGATATGTCCTGCCTAATGGGTCACCTGTAGAACGGTTCCTCAAGTTTATTCCAAACACAGGCCACAAATCACAACAAATGGCAGATGCTGTTACCTCAACTTTAACTGAATTGGGAATTGACATTTCAAACTGCCGCGGGCAATCATATGACAATGCAGCTAACATGTCAGGCATATACAACGGCCTGCAAGCTAAAATAAAGGAAATTTCACCCCTTGCCGACTATGTTCCCTGTTCAGCACACTCGCTTAATTTAGTAGGTGAATGTGCTGCTGAAAGCAGCCAAGAGGCTTGTTCGTTCTTTTTTCTACTCCAAGAGTAGCGTAAGCTGCTTCCTGGCGAGACTAATACAGGTGAAGAGATGCAACAAAGTGGCCGTGAAAATTTTAGAATACATACTTTTTTGGTAGTAATTGATACATTGTCAGAAGAACTGAAAAGACGCCGGGATGCTTATAAATTACTCTACAATAAATTCCACTTTATTACCAACCTGAAGAATCTAAGCATCTCAGAAGTCGAAGATAAGGCCAAAGCATTGCAAATGATTTATTCTACTGACTTAGAAGACAATTTTACAGAAGAATGTCTTCATTTTCGTTCCCACTGCAGCATAAAAAATGAGGAGCAAAAGAGTGCAGTCAGTTTGTTGAAATGGTTACGAACCGAAGGTCTTCAAACCATTTATCCAAACGTGGATATTGGTCTTCGTATGTGTGTGTGTACACCCGCCAGTAACTGTACAGGAGAAAGATCGTTTTCTTGTTTGCGCAGAGTTAAAAACTATTTACGCACTACAATGACGGAGCAGAGGCTAAACGATCTTGCTTTGCTTAACATAGAAGCTGATTTTTTAAGGAAATTGGATTGCGAAGATTTAATTAATAATTTTGCTGCGCTTAAGTGCAGACGACGAGTTTTGTAACACATTGTAAAACCTTTATTTTATTAAAAAGGAAACCTAAAACCATTTTAAATGTTTTATTCAAATTTCCAATCATCCCTGGCCTCGGAAAATATTATAAACTAGCTTTATAAGCTAGCTTTTAGTTAACAATTTTCTGAATCAAATAAAAGTGGCAATAAAGTAAATTCATGAATAATGTATCTAGTCTCTAATGATCGGTGCTGAGAAAAGGGCGGCACATGGCCTGGGGCCTAGAGCGGCTAGGACTGCAAATCCGCCACTGTGTCGCATTTAAATAATCATTCATAAAGTGGAAATATGCATGAAAATTGAACACAAACAGAGTATTTCCCATATATTTAGCATTGTACATGTACATTACTGATTGAGATTCCCACATGTCGTCACACGCTGTCGGCTACATGCGCAAGAACATACCGTGAGTAAGTGTATAGTGGTTTATAGTACATCTTGTAGTGACCTCACTAGCTCCATAGGCATACATTTTTTGTAAAGTCAATGTTCTATGTACAAGTAATATTTAAAAGCAGAAGTTTTTGTAATTTAAGTTGGAAAGAAATAATTGGTAGGAATACTATAACATTTTTGGGGAATAACAATCCAGAACCGGTATTTAGTTATTAGATCAATTTGAGCGAGTTACTGGTTGTAAAAAGTGAAAACCATACAAATTTTCAGTTACCCTAATAACATTTTTAACATTTTAACTGGAAGTATTTGTATTGGTTTCAGCCAAACTCTTATTTGAAACGCAAATGATTCGATTGTCATCTTTTTAGTTGTGAAGTTATGTTAATTAGTCGTGAATCGTCATTTGATTCCCTTGAATTTTTTTATGTTAATCAGTTGAAAATGAGACATCTCATGATAAGCCAACCAAATATTTTCTGGATCTATGGGATGCGAGTATAGTAATTTTTGACAAAAATCCTAGTAGAAAACGGATGATGCCATCATATGTATAAAAGACATTGTGTAGTATCATTTTGATATGTTTTGGACACGCAAATGTTGTTCAGTAAAACTTTTAAAATGAAAAAAACCTTCTTTTTTAGTTTTTTTCATATAGCGTGAAACGTAAAACTTTTAAAACGAAAAAAACCTTCTTTTTTAGTTTTTTTCATATAGCGTGAAACGTACGGAAGCAATTTCAATGGTATGTATGGATAAATTGTAGATAATTAAAATACGAACAAAATGAGGGGTGAGTAAGTCAATCGGATAATAATTAGGAACCGACAAAATCAGGAAAAACCGGAAAATTTTTTGAAAATTCATATCTTTGTCATTTTTCATTTGCAAGAGCTGAAATTTGTTACAAAAGAAGTTATTAGTATGCCCTTTATATGAGCGAAGAGCTGACGCCAAGCGGCGGTAGGTTTTATCGCAACTGCAATTTTTTCATACGATAATTTTCAGCGTGATCGATTATCCGATTTTGAATTTTAAAACGGTTTTGAAAAGTATAGACGTAGAGCAACAAAACGAATATTTTTGATTTCTATTAAAATAATGTGAAGTTGGTCAAAAACGCCCGAGATCACCACTATAAATGACCGATCGCGCTGGCGCTCAACGTAATCGTTCATTTTAAGCGGTGCTTTTGGCGAACTTCGCATTATTTTATTACAAATCTAAAATATAAGTTTTGTTGCTCTACCTTGCCACTTTTCAAAACAGTTTTCAAATTCAAAATCGGACAATCGATAACGTATCCAGACACTTTGAAAATTATCGTATGAAAAAATTAAAATTGCAATTGCGATACTACTAACCGTCGCTTCGCGTATACTCTTCGCGCATATAAAGGGCATACGGCATACGAAGAACTTCTTTTGTACCAAGTTTCAGCTCTTGCAATTGAAAAATGAAGATATGAATTAAAAAAAAAAATTCCGGCTTTTTCTGATTTTCTCGGCACCTAGTTTTTGTTCCTCATTTTGTTCGTATTTTAATTATCTACAACTTATCCATACATACCATTGAGATTGCTTTAGTACGTTTTACGCTATACGAAAAAAAACAAAAAATAAGGTTTTTTCGTTTTAAATTTTTATAACAAATGACTGAACAACATTTGCGTGTCCAAAGCAATCAAAATGATACCACGCAATATCTTTTATATGATGGAATCATCCGTTTTCGACTACGATTTCTGTCAAAAATATTTACATAAAGTAACTTGGATTGATGAATATCCCAAAGGGGGCGTCCATTAATTACGTGAGGCGTTTTTGAGAATTTTTCGACCCCCTCTCCCCCCCTGGTGAGATATCGTGAGATTTTCCTCAACTCCCTCCCCCCTCCCCTAATATCATGCGAGATTCTTTAAAACCTTTATTATGGACTGTAAACGTGTTGGATTATTGAGAAAAAAAAAACTTGTTCTATTACCTACTTTTATTGAAGACTAGCAAAGACTAGTATTTGTGGATATTAACGTAATTTTTTTTAAAACACAACTTCACACCGTTTTCTGCGAGAAAAATAATTACGTGATATTTGCCAAGACCACCCGTCCCCCTTAAGTGAGATTTGGAAAGATTTAGCTTGACCCCCTCCCCCCCTAGAACACCTCACGTAATTAATGGACGCCCCCAAAGGAATAAAACTATTTAATAATATATTTTTTCTACTCCTATACTTTAAGTTGTTAATTAAATGCCAATTTTCAGTTTCATAATGATACTCATTACCTATAACACTGTGGTTTTCATTATAAAATTGACCAATAGAAATCTAGATTTTCAAATACCCAAGTAGGCAGACCCAATATTTTTTGTAGAAAGTTTGACAGTTTGACAGTGTTTTATGACAGTTTAAATCTTTTGCGTTAGTTTGAAAAAAAAGTCGAGCACCAGACCGAAAATACTTAATGGCCAAGGCAAATACATATTTAAACTTATTATTTTTGTTTACAATAATTTATTACGAATATTGCATAACAGTAACATACTTACACGCTTTATGCTTTATATCAACCATGTGGTCCCGTGGCACAGTGGGTAAAAGGCGCTGCATAAGGTTTTTTTCGATCTGTACATTCCTGGTTCGAGTTTCGGATAGTACATTTATTTTATATACTTTTTTAAATCAAATTTCTTCGTAGAAAAAATAGTGTATGCAACTCTCATGCAATGGTTATTAATACACCCGCATTAACCATACGAAACTCGCCTTTGGCTCGTTTCGTATCCCGGTTAATGCTCGTATATTAATAACCATCATTACATGATCGTTGCATAATATACTATTTTCTACTCCTGTTTTATAATATACTTATTAAAAGACTAAAATCTGTATCATAATGATATTCATTATCATACAAATTTTCATTGACACAGATTCTTAAGCCAATAAGAATGCGACATTCGAACAATATTTAATATAGCCATGGATACATGGTTGACATTTCTGAAATTAATTATATTAGGTCTGTTCCCTGCAATAAAAGTGTAGCACTGAGCTATACGATTTTATTTATTTTAATTATGTTTTAATGCTTCTTACAGTATACAAATGCAATATACATAGATAGTTCCAAATTTAGCAATTTTACACGCATTTTTTCACAGATAGACCTGAATTTTTCAAAATTATATAGCTCAATACTACACTTTTATTGCAGGCGAACAGACCTATTAAGTGACACTTAATTTGACAGCTGTAAAATAATTTTGATTTTAAAAAGACACGGTGGCTGGAAATCCACTACGATTGCAGAGGGTTATATTGAAGAAAGTATCCAAAATAAAATAAATGTTTCGAATAAAATTTTTAATTCAATTGAAAATTTTTTGACAGTTCCTAGAACTAATCAAATTTCCTCATTTTTGATCATATGAACAATTTCACCCAATCATGTCAACATTACACTGAAAACAGACCTTGGGGCTGTTTTCACACGTTGCTATGGATGCATATTGATTTATTTCGACTTTGAAGTTTCAAATATTTAATATTTCGAAAATGTCACATTTAACTTTTCTAATTGTTCCTTTGTTAATTGCACCTTTAGATAAATTGTTTAAGATCTGTTCTTTTTCTATAATAAGCAAAAAATTTTCTATCCGAATAACCCTCGGACATTGATAAATGCTCAAAAATTTTATGACAACTTTCTCAAGCTTGTTGCTTATAGGCAACAGACCTCCGCCTACGGCGTCGGTCTGTTTCCAAGCAACAAGCTTTCGACATCTGTCATAAAATTTTTTCGAACAATTATCAATGCCCTTGGGTTATTACTACTGAAAATAGGAATGAAACAAACTTTAACATGCCCTCCAGTTCAACAACCATCCGAACAGGATCAGCCCCCCAAATAAATTTTACAAATTGTACAATAAATAATTTATACATGCACAAAGAAGATCAAAGAATTAATATTATTATGTTCAAAAGTTTTGAATTTATTTGTTGTACAATTTATAAAATGTATTTGTTGAAGTTCCTTCCATTGTTCTTGTTTTTTATAATAAATGATAATTATTAATTAAATAATTCTTATTAATCGGAGTAGAAAAAATATTGTATGCAACTTTAATGTAATGCCCATAATACACTCGCATATTATATACGAAACTCGCCTGCGGCTCGTTTTGTATCCTACAACATGCTCGTGTCTTAATGGCTATCATTACATGATCGTTGCATAAAATACTATTATATGTCTTTAAAAACTTTCAGGATATAATAATTAACAGTAAAATACAGGAAAAACGTATAATTCTACCCCTAAATTTTTTACAAGAATTCAATCCCAGGAGCTTTTACAGACTACATATGGTCAACTGGATGTTGAATGTACAGGTAGGTGTATATTTCTCTTATTGGCAGTTTTTACTTTATTTTTTATTTGTTGCGTATTTTAGCTTATATTAATGCTGAACGACAGTGAATTGTATCTAGCAGTTAATTTACTGGACCAAGTTTTATCCAAAGTAACAGTTCCAAAAAACATGTACCAACTAGTAAGCATAACTTGCTTGTTGATATCCAATAAATTTATTGGTGCAGATACGCTTGATGTAAGTCTTACAAACCCCTATGACATAATTATTTGTCTCAAGTTCAATCAGCGAATTGGAATTTATTATAATTTTTGTTTCAGACAAAAATATTGTTGAAAATTACTTCAAATCAGTATGCCGAACATCAACTGTTACATATGGAAAGAAAGATATTAAAAATACTCGACTTTCACATACATACAGTAGAACCGTCTTTGTTCATCAATGCTTATTTAAAAATTATATTGGACATCGGACCAATATCTGTAAGTAGATATTGAGGTAGATTTGGGTTGGTTAAAAAGTTCGAGAAAAGCAAAAGGCACTGAACGTCATTTAAAATTGACGTGTCCGCGCGAAGAGCATTGAAAATTATTCAGTGATTAAAGCCCTTAAGGTGGGAACGTACCAAGCAAACTTCGTTGTGCAGCAGTGGCACAACAATCGAGAAACACACAAGTTTACTCGGTATGTAAGTGTTGCGCAACAGTTGCACAACAGTTGTGCAGCCGTTGTCGAACTGCTGGTCGGTGTTCGCTTCCGAGGCGGTACTTCAAAGGAGATGTTGCCTCAGTGTTATATTATCTATGATGTTGCCGAACAGAACAGTGCGCACACAGCGTCTGCAGTGTGGACGCGTATACATCTTCTTCGTCGTTCATGGTGCCTGCCTGAACGAACACTGGACAAACACCGATGAAAGCAGGCTGGTCGATGTTGCCCAACAGTTTGTCGAAAATGTTTTCTCCCCACGGAGGCAAGCTAGCCAACAGTTTTGTCTACCTGTTGTTCTACTGCTGCTCAACAATGTTTGCTTGGTCTGTTCCCATCATTATAAAAAAAGATTCAACTCCTTTAAATCATGGTAAATGTGTTGAATAAATCTGCTCCCTCAGAAAGAGTAGTTTCCACGTAGGCAGGCTTGGTACCAGGGGCTCTATTCTCGAATCAGTAGGAATTGGATCCCATAGGAATAATATCCCATGCTTTTATTTCCATTTGAAACCATAATTTGGCAGGAGTCAGTATTAATGAAATTCGAAAAGTACTTGTGATCAAGATAATGGAGACCTCTGAAAACTTGAAAAAAAGGAATATTTCAGCAACTTTTTTGATACAAAGATTCCCATCAACATGAAAGAGCATTGAAGACAAATTAAGCATCTGGTGCTCATCAATGTATAAAAGAATCTGCTGGGTGACTATAACCCGTTAATGAATGCACATCAAGTCAAAGTAAAACTGCAGAGTTTTAACAAGGATCCTAACGGGACATTGTCGCCTTAATGGGCACCTGAAAAAGCTCAAATTAGTGGAGGAAGAAGAATGTAAATTCTGTGGCATGGAAGAAGAAACCTCCATCTTGCGAATTGCAACGGACCACAGAACGCGTCACGACAACTTCATAAATATGGTTGTGGCTAAACTCAGTCGGACCACAGCGACGCGACTAGTTTGTGTTTTTGTTGACGTCATCTGTAGTTGAAGACGACTTCAATTAACGACAATGGTGTTCGGTAGTGTTTCAGTATACAGTATAGAGAAACGAGGAGTGGAGGAGTTGTCGCATTGCGAAGGTGGGAACAGACCAAGCAAACATTGTTGTGCAACAGTGGCACAATACTCGAGAAACACACAAGTTTACGCAGTGTGTACGTGTTGCGCAACAGTTGCACAACAGTTGTGCAACCGTTGACGAACTGCTGATCGGTGTTGGCTCCCGAGGCGGAACTTCAAAGGAGATGTTGCCGAACAGTGCGCACACAGCGTCTGCTGTGTAGACGCGTATACGGGTCATCTTCTTTGTCGCACATGGTGCCTGCTTGGTTATATGTGGTCTGTGGTGCCTGCCTGAACGAACACTGGACTGGACAAACACCGGAGAAAGCAGGCTGGTCGATGTTGCCCAACAGTTTGTCGAGAATATTTTCTCCCCACGGAGACAAGTTAGCCAACAGTTTTGCCTACCTGTTGTTCCACTGCTGCTCAACAATGTTTGCTTGGTCTGTTCCCATCATTATAAGAAATGATTCAACGCATTTAAGTCATGGTAAATGTGTTGAATAAATCTGCTTCCTCAGAAAGAGTAGTTTCCATGTAGGCAGGCTTGGTACCAGGGGCTCGATTCTCGAATCAGTAGGAATTGGATCCTATAGGAATAAGATCCTACGCTTTTATTTTCCATTTGAAACCATAATTTGGCAGGAGTCAGTATTTATAAAATTCAAAAAGTACTTGTGATCAGTGGCGGCTGTACCTTAAGTGCACTCGTGCGCTGAACCACCAATTCAAAAGATTTAAAAATTACAAAATATTACTTCATCTTTATTTTTAAATTACCATTTTGATATTTATTTTTTAAACATACAAAAACGTATGAAAAATTAAATTTCCAATTATGGTCAAAAAATTTGAGCGTTTTACTAAACTAATATCGTACCGCGTGCGCTTCGGCGAGTGCACGAGGACTGCTAATACATCTTGTATGAGATACGAATTAATACGCCTGACGCGTGAACCAAAAGATGTTCATAGAAATGTACCGAGAAATGAGACAATTCTCGAGCGCCGCACGGGCGAACCGAAGATTACGAAGAGCACCCGATGTATGACGAATTGGGCCGGACGGGATCCATGGGCGCGAGGCGACATCTCGTTATCGGTATAGTTTCACTGTTTGTGTGACGCGTTAATTATTGTTTATAACTATTTCCGTAATTGTTTTTAGTTTTTGTTTCGATTCTATAATAGAACTTTTATTCTGTACTGTGTTTGGTATTAGTTGAAAATGAGTATAAACATTGATTATATTAAAGAAAATAACAAAATTTTTCGACACTGAAAAGAATTAAAACTTTTCTCCGAAATACCATGTCTCAGGATCGGCTAAATGCACTTTCTGTGCTTAGTATTGAAAAAAAAATTTTACAAACAATACCCGATTTTAATAAAAAGGTGATTGAACATTTCGCTTCAGAAAAATAAACATATGTTATGTCAATTGTTGTTTTGTTGCATTTTCTAATTTTAATATTCTAGTAAAGTGCACCACCAGTTCGATAACCCACCAGCCGCCACTGCTTGTGATCAAGATAATGGAGGCTTCTGAAAACTTTGAAAAAAGGAATATTTCAGCAACTTTTTGGGCACAAAGATTCCCATCAACATGAAAGAGCATTGAATTAACATCTGGTGCTCATCAATGTATCAAAGATTCTGCTGGGTGACTACAACCCGTGTAGATCAAATGAATGCACAAGTCAAAGTAAAACTGCAGAGTTTCAACAGGGATCATAACGGGACATTGTCGCTTTAATGGGAACCTGAAATAGCTTAAAATAGTGGAGGAAGAAGAATGTAAATTCTGTGGCATGGAAGAAGAAACCTCCATCCACATATGAATTGCGAATTGCACAGTAATTCAGAATCCTAGGGCATATTGCAGCAGCATTGGAAGCAGTTCTTCTGAAATTTGAAGGAACATATTCCCATACTAAGACTAAACTCAGAACCACACAACGGACCACAGCAACGCGTCACGACAACTTCATAAATGTGGTTGTGACTAAACTCAGACGGATCACAGCGACGCGACCTTTTTTTTTTTTTTGTCGTCATCTGTCGTGAAAAACGACTTCAATTAACGACAATGGTATTCGGTACTGTTCATCAGTTTCAGTATGGAGAAACGAGGAGTGGCCAGTTGTCGCATTACTAAGGCGGTCTGTCGTCCATGTGTTTTGCATTGAACCACCAGCAACGACAATTTTGTGGGTGATACCGTCCACAGGTAGCGACCGTCGCTGAGATCAACTACAAGAAGTCGTTCGTCTGAGTACTGCTCTAATTCTATTGCATTTTTAATATAACCACAGAGTACACCATCTAACAAGAGGCGAAAGAAAGTAGTTTTCGTTATCGCAAATTTGGGTGCACATGCGTGAATTAATTAGTTTATCTTTCAATGTCAAGTCGACACTTCCGTTCATTCCCCTCAGTTCACCGTGTATTATTTCAAGATTAGGTTAAAAATGAGCCAATTCTCATTACATACATGAGATGAATAATAAGGTGTTCTCATGTTAGTAGTTAAAAAAATATTTTATAGACCTAATTGGGAGGGATGTACATCAACACTACTATTTTTCTTAGTGTAGTGTTACTTTCCTCAGTGTATCAAGTAGTTTATGTGTCAATGCCTCGACGTATTTCCGCTCAATATCGTGTAAGTCCGACTTCAAAGGAACCGACAAAGCTTTCGTCTCTTGTTAGATGGTGTACTCTGTGATATAACCACGACCTCCGCCCACTAACAACCACAATTATGGAAGTTGTCGTGACGCGTCGCTGTGGTCCGTCTGAGTTTAGCCTTAGGCAAAGTCGTGTGGCGCACGACGGCGCAGAAAAGCTTCAAAACTCCAAAGTAAAAAAAAGATAAAGCAACAAACAACATTGTCAAAACAAACATAATGATAAAAAAGTCTAGAGAAAAATCTAGCATGAATCTGATTTATTTTATTCATATTTGAGCATGGAATTTGGCATGCAACGAGCGGACAAGGGTGCCAAAAGTGCTAGGCGCGGCCCTGGCCATTCAAGTATAATCGAATCCCTAAAAATCGATACAATCTATTTCAACCGTTGATTTTGAATTTGTCCAATATGGACAAACATCCACCATGACTTATATTACGTAAACTAGTTTACCTACGACCCCCCCTGTAATCAGTCAATAACACACAGTTGGTATCAATGTAATGACAGCTATTACGCACTGTAAAAAAAACGCACAGCTGTAAAGTAAATCGCACGGCTTCCCTAGCAACATCTTAGCAACTGTCAATAGACGTCTCCATTTTATTCAAAATTTACTATTTGAAAACATTAGATATGGCCACGTTTAACTGTGAAAAGCACAAAGTGCTATGTATATGTATTGATTGTAATTGAAAAATGGACTTTCGATTATCAACAATATAATAATAATGATTAAACGTTAGTTCTTTACTGTGCTTCTTTCATTGGTAATAGAGTAATAGAGATGGAGTTTACCAAGCACCTCTAATTATGTAACTGTTATTTCTTATGCTTCTTATGAAAAATACAAGTACAAGTAGGTCGTAGGTAAAGTATAGTACATAACTCGTGTTGTAGAGCATTTTACGCACTCACGGAATTACGCACTCGCCGCTACACGGCATCGTGCGTAACTTTTCCATTCGTGCGTAGAATGCTCCTTACCACACACGTTACGTAATATACTATTATTACTCAAATAAATTAACCTTTACCTACACCATTTCGGCTCGTGTTTTAGCTGCTACAATTGATTTTTGGACAAACTTTACCATCTAATATTAATATATTTTCCAGAATGTTTACATTACCGTCTATTTTGTCCTGGATTGCGCACTCCATGTAAATGAATATTCGTCCACACCTTGTAGCATCATAGCAACAGCTTGCATTTTTGTAGCGATGCAATATTTTCACCATGATTTGTATGAAGTTGTCAATAAATATTTTAAAGATAAGCTATCGCAAGAAGAAGAGCATATGTGTAAAACTATCCAAGAAGCTATTATTTCCCAACTGCGAAATTTGAAGCAAGATAGTATATCTCTAACTATTTGCAGTAAATATAAACATTGTAATTGGTTGGTTGGTAAATAGGATCCCATCGATCAAAAGCAGACTTTATGAAATATTATTTTTTATTCTTATTTATTACATAGTCCAAAATTCATTATTTTCCCTTTTGCCATAGAACTGTACGTCACTGCAAAACGAATTTAAAGTTCTCTAATGAAACGGAATTTGCAAATACTTTTAGATTTTATTTATTATATTAAACGATTTTTAAAGCTTTGTTTTAATTTTTTAATGTTAAATCGTTTGGTGTTTTTATAAATTTAACTGGTGAATAAACGATTTTTAAAGCTTTGTTTTATTGAATTCGTAAATTCTTCTATATATGGCGAATTACAGCATCATAAGACCTATACTCTTAAGGTACATTTACATTCAATTACGCGCGTGCTTAAGCTTAAAATTTGCTCGCTTGACATATGACGTCTCCATGTATCCATTTACAAAGTTGTGTTCTTTTTACAGAATTTGCTCGAGCAGATCAGCTGCTCTGTTCACTTGAATGATTTTGCGTATTCTTTTTAAGCGCTCGTTTTGAACAGAGCTGAACTATCTCTTCCCCTCTTGCCCCTAACTGCACTACCTCTTGTGTGTGCTCGTCTCTGCCGTTTAGTTGATCATATCCTCAAAACATAAGGAGCATTCTTTTTAAGATTTCCTGTTCACTTTGGTCAGCCGCTCAGGTTGAAAATTATCTCAACAGAGCTGAACAGAATAGTGTAAAAAGAACACAACAATTGAAAATTTCACTTTTGCTTAAGCAGTGAAATTTCAATGTAAATGGATACATGGAGACGTCATATGTCAAGCGAGCAAATTTTAAGCTTAAGCACGCGCGTAATTGAATGTAAATGTACCTTAATTCATTAAGAAGTGTCGCCACCTGTCAGGAAATATACGAAGTACCTATTTCTAAAGCTTTTAGGACACACCAAAATATAATTTTACGTGTCCGTTATAATACTCCATTATTTTGAACTGGAACAATAATAGTAATCGTGTTTATATATTAAATTCATATTAATTTTCGACACAAAACACTATTTATGTTCACTGTAAGTAACGGAATTGACTTCGAATTCCTTATTGGTATAGTTCTGCGCAAGCGCAAGCCCAACTTACTATAAACAGATGGTAATGGTTTCTTATTGATTTCAATTGATCGTAATATTCATTTTCACTGCAATTCAACAAATATTTTTCAAGAAAATGATTAATTTGAGATAAAAAATGGCAACAAACGCAAGCGCGTTGAGAACAAGGTTATCAGTTAATATGACATTTATTATTGTGACATTTATATAAATATTGTTGAAGTGTGTTATACATACTGCCAAAAAACTCCTATAATAGTGGTAAGTGGATGTTTATTATATTAATTATCATTTAATAAATGATTATTTATTGCTTATAATATATATATAATTATATAATACTATGATTTATATAGTAAGTGTTGCATATGAGTAGTAGAGCCTAAGTTTAAGACGTCAAACCGTAAGCAAATCGTCAAATTAAAAAGTCGAAAGATTTAAGAAATAATTTGTTAAAAGTTACTAATTATTAGCAATGCCTCTTAGTTTGTAAACACAATGAAAACAACACTAACACTCATCACTATTCATAAATCCTAGAGAAGTCAATTATAAGGGCAGGCTTCACTTTCAATGTAACCCAAAATATTTTCTGCCGATTCTTGTGGATTGATATCGATATGCACTTGCTCCTGTGTAGTTCGACGTGTTTTTTCATTTTTATAAGATATGATTATCACACTGTTTTTTTAACGAAAAGCTATTTTATTGGTGAATCCTTCCATTTAACAAAAAATTGATTTGCAGCTCCAAATAACGATGCCGTTAGATAATAACTAAATTGGTGCAAGAAATGTAACAATCATGTGGTTCGCGAAAACGGATAATCTAAAGGGCCAAAAACAATTACTCTGGAGAGTATCTCAGAATGCTGTTAAAGCTGTCCAGTATCAATCTGATCTAGTTGGGAAAACCAGTAAGACACAGACATAATCAAAAAGTAGAAAAAATAGTAGAACATTTTTTTAACCAAATTTAGCATTGAAATACGCTTAGACACTACGCATCTCCTTTGATATTTATTTAATATAAGCCCACTTTCAACGAAGCGTTAAATACAGCTATGTTTTCGAAGATTGTATTGGTTAAAGCATGCGCCGTAGTTGGTAGGGTTATAAACTTCATGTGCAATGCCAATTATTTGATATTTTTTCGAGAGGGGGAAGGGAGTATACAACGATTCTTGAGATATTCAAATTTTTCCTTCTCCTTCTTGAAAAAATATCAAATAATGGGTATTCCATATGATTTTTATAACCATACCAACTATACGGCGCATGCTTTAACCTTAAACCAATACAATCTTGGAATACATCTCTGTATTTAACGCTTCTTAATTTTCAGACCACCTTACGACGTGTTACCCGCAGTCGTTTTGTTACAGATGAATTTGTTTAACTTCTGAATTAGCATAATAGTGAACCATGCTATTATTCAAAATATTTACCACCTTGCAAACATTTTTCAAGTCTCCAATTTCAATTATTTACTCGATATAGTTTCTATCTTTGCTTTTTATCTGCATCTTAGTAACAAATAATTAGATTTACAGTTTATTCATAAATTTGGCAAAGCAATAAATCAATCAATTGGCGAAATTCCACTCCACTACCGTAATAACTTAATTTTTAATCTTTTGATAAAAGAACTCGTCATGATACGGGTTTAACTTACCTGCCCGACACAAAAATAGAAAAAAAATAATTTTCACGGCAATCTTTATATGTATATACTTATTTCTTTTATGCGGGCGTGAGTGTGTGTTCAAGTGGATTCTAGAATGGTTCAGATTCACATTTGGTCCCGTTAGGTGGCGATGCAATCGGGTTCATACTGAACAAGTCCTAAACGAATGGGCCGATTTTGATGAAATTTTAAATGTGTGTTTGGGTAAGTAACTGGATGGCTTATATTTACAATAAACTAGTCCCGGTAGGTGGCGCTGAAATCAAGCACAATTGGAAGAGGAGAATTGAATTAACAGGATAGAAGGAAACAATATAGACAACGTGTGTCTAGTATTTCAATATTACTTGGATGGCTCATCCTGTATTGCAAGGGACACGAAGATTTATTACTCTGCCGCATTTATGAATGAACCCATATGGCATGTTTTACGTTGAAATAATCTGCAAAATCGGTATAATATAGTTTGGATCTAAAAAAACTGCTTTTGATATTTATATATAGGAATCTTTGTACAAAGCATCAGGTAAACAAAAATACACTTTTCTTATCATGTTTCATATTTTTTAGAAGAACCCGGCGAATCAGTTGTCACAAATTGGGAAAAATCCTTAAGTAACAAACCGATTTTGGTTTTAAAATACGACTTGCGAAAAATTGCAAAAAATTGCAGCATGAACGTTTCACCAATACAACCGAATCCTTTTGGTAGGAACAATCTGTTACTTGGCGGATTTTATACGAAACCGAGGCATGCATTACACGCTACACAACGTAAGCAAAAATAATTCAAATTTTATTTATAA
Organism: Galerucella pusilla; assembly: GCA_910591695.1. NCBI lineage: Eukaryota > Metazoa > Arthropoda > Insecta > Coleoptera > Chrysomelidae > Galerucella > Galerucella pusilla. The sequence continues at coordinate 2,765,900 of CAJUYI010000001.1, read as the reverse complement.
ATTAAATTTTTCCATTACACTTTTGGGTGGAGGGTTTAAGCTTATCGCTCTTAGACGATAGATATTTTGCAGTGGAGAACCGGGTGGATAAATATACAGTTTTAGGATAAAATTATATAATAAACATATTAGAATACCAGAGAAAGAAATTTAATTATATATTGTTAGTAGGTACCTTACTTATTATATTTTATGATGAATGTAGCAAACTATTTCATTCCAGATCCTCCAATAGCTTCCACAGAGGTTGAAAATTATAATGTGGACTATTTGGACGTAAGTATCTACATGGACAAAAGTAATAACTAATCATATATTTGAAACATTTGGTGCTTTATATAATTTTTCCTCTAATGGTAGTTGAAAGATATACCTAAGTAGGTTTCTAAGTCCATTAGCTGTTCTGCTTATTTTACACACCTTTATGTTGTTTGAAACTTCTTCAATATCCGCAGTTACCTACTCCAAAGTTTCCGAATTGTCATCAAAGTTAAATCTATCTTGTGAATATTCTAATATCTTCCCAAATTTGTATCTTACAAGCAAATCGTTAATAATAATTGAGTAATTTAGTTTCGCATTTTTTTTTATTATGCTCTTTTCTTATTACACTCTAGTGACGGATAATTTACTTATTTTATGTTAAAATCCATTTGGGTGGTATTGCATTAAAAGTTGTTTGTTGTTGCAGAGGATTGTTGTACTTCTTACGCTTCGTATCCTTACTAATGCTTAATATTTTCTTCCTGTCAGGATATATTGAGAAACAGTAAAATAAAAGAGCTAGAATTTGTTTTGCCTGATGATTTTCTGGAAACATTTAATCACACTGCAAAAAACCGGATGCAACTCGTGAACTGGATGTTTAATGTACAGGTATTTATGTACTTACCAATTTTTTTTATTTCTACCTTTTACTTTTTTACATCGTTATTCATCGATAACGTACGCTCTAAAAGTACTCGCCCAAAGCGTTTAAAATATTTCCCATTTAAAATACACGAAATCTCTGATGATATTTTTTTAAATATCTGTATTTCAGCTGTATTTAATGCTATCAGTATCAGATTATTCAAAAGTGGGATTTACTATGAACTGATATAGCTCTATAAAAGTGTTTAGTGTGGCTTTACTTAAATCTGCACCTGTGAGATGGTACCCATCACTCATTCAGATTTTATTTAAAAAACGACTGGATTTATAGAAAAAATGTGAATGACAAACTTGACAAATTTAGTTTCCTTTAGAAAAGGTTCAATGAGTTGAATTGGTAAGATTGATATTTGTTGAGATATAAGCAAATTGAAAATCGTCATTTATAAAAAGTTAGATTCGAAAATTCTGAAAAACTTCAAACTTCATAAAGCGAAAATATCAATCTTGGCGATTCAACTCATTGGACATTTTTTGAAGGAAATTAAATTTTCTACTAGTTTGTTGTTTAAATGTTTCCTATAAATACAGTAATTTTTTAAATAACTTCAAAAAAATTAAAAATGTTTAGCAAAATCTGATTGAGTGACTCAAACCATCTTACAGTCCAGATTATATAATCTACTATTACAATCCGATCGCATCTATATACATTTATTTAGCATTGTTTTAGCACGTGTTACTGCTGAGCAGCACTGAATATTACACGTCAGTCGCTATATTGGATCAGATTTTATCCAAAATTGAGATTCCAATAAGTATGTACCAGTTGGTAGGTTCAGTTTGTATTTGGATCTCTACTAAGTTCATTGGAGGAAATTCGTTTAAAGTAAGTATGACACAAATTAAATCAGCTTTTCGACTAGTTTGACTCAAGAGTTCTGACAGGCAGCACAGCTGTCAATATGAACGTATAGTAGCAGCAATAGGTATAGTATTGCGAAGGGTTTCGGACAAAAATCTACCTTATATTATTAGGTAACGTTGTTGCAAATGCAATACGCATATATACAGATGGCTCAAAAATGAAAGAAGACTCACGATGTGGAGTTTACTCCAGAGCACTAAGGATTAAGTTGGGAATGGGAAACAATACCAGCGTGGTTCAAACAGAACTGGCTCTGGTATCTCAATTGCCACAAAAGAACTAACCAGAAAAGGAATTTCTGGCAAAACATAACAATCTGCACTGATAGTAGACAAGTCCTATTAACCTTGAATAGACAACATGTTATATCGGGGCTAGTACCAGAGTGCCACCAAGATTTAGCTAACGCCTCGGCAGATAACAATATTCTGAGATGGGTTAAAGGGCACGACAGGAGTAAAAGTAATCGCGTTGCCGATTCTTTAGCCAGGGAAGCGGCTGGACTAAAAATTCTAGGACCCAGTGACACCTACACCAGTGACACCTACGGCCTAACGATTTCGACAATTGCGGAACTAGCCAAACGTTACACCCATGCTCAATCCCTTAAGAGATGGGATGGAATCAAAGGATGCAGTCTTGCTAGGATCACCCTGGGCGACCCTGGGAAGCTGGCGCCGAAAAAATATTTGTCGATGACCAGGAAAAACCTACGTTTAACAGTAGGATTTCTGACTGGCCACTGTCAACTAAGGAAACACCTCCATACTGTGGGGCTAGTGGACACACCTCTATGAAGGATGAGTGAACAGGAAGATGAAACTGTCAGGCATGTCTTATGCGAGTGTCCGGAGTTATCGTCGATCAGAGAGTGTGTGTGTTCGGTGAGTATTGGCCTACACCTGCCGATATAAAGGAGATGTCTCCTAGTGACCTGTCCAGCTTTCCTGGGAAGGACAGGATGGACCATGACCTAGGAGGACAACTCCTCGGGAAGATGCACAATGGGTCACATGTGGCCTAAGTGCTGTGAGCCTACACTCACCCTTCCTACTCTACAGATACAGATAGGTAACGTTGTGTCTGATTGTGTGAGAAAGTGATGATGATAATTACAGTGCTTGCAACGATATACAGAATCAAAACGTTTCTGCCAAACTAGACTGAAGTAACAAATTTTTTTAATGGAACATGATATTTATAACGCGGAAAATTGTAAAGGAAAATGTTTGTGAATAAAAAAATTTAGACAATACATTATAGCGAACAGATATTGCCATAAAAAAGTAAAAAAGAGAGAGAATGAAAATGACATAGATACTATATCAGGAGTGTGCTCTTCTTTTTTTACTTGTTTCTTTTGCACACATTATTGGAAATTATTCCGTTTTTTATGTAAATGTATTATTTTTATTTCAGCTCGATTGTGTGATGAACGTTACTTCAAATATTTACGCCGAGTTTCAAGCGATAAACATGGAGATAAAGTTATTAAAATTGCTTGATTATAGAATACCTTCCTTTGATTTATCCCTGTTTATTAATGCTTACACACATATGTTGGGCATAGAGCGAGGAACTGTAAGTACCTACCTAGTATCAGTATCAAATATTTAACAAAGTTAAATAAATGTTTGACCTTCTCTTTCTAATTAGAATAATTTTGCTTGAACTTAACAGATGCCCATGCTATTCATTGTTAATATTTTTTTAGATAATATATTGGAGTATCTACTTTGTCTCAGATTGCACGGTCCATTTGAAAGAATTTTCAACAATGCCGTGTAGCTTTGTGGCAATTTCATGCATAATAATTGCATTAGTTTTGTTTCATAAAAGCTTAATCGAATGCGTCAAAAGTTATTTCGCTATGAGTTTGAGTAGACCGGAAAAAGACATGTGTAATAGATGCCAAATGTTGATTGTTGCCCAAATACGTCGTTTGAAGGCAGATGGCATAGCTCCAATTATTCTGAATAAATACAAAAAGTGTGGTTGGATTATGCCCAAGATAACACGAATGTGTAACCGCACATATACAGCTTGAAAGTATTTATCACATAAATATAGTTTATCTAAAGTCAGGCTTCTGGGCCGCATTTGAATTTCGTTTTATTCAATATCGATTTTAGATAAACTATACTGGTTACATAGTTGTTGTAGTTATGTTGTTTCTTGATCTTGAGTTGTTTTGTGTTTGAATTGCTTATAGATTACAAAATTGAATTGTTGCAGTCATTTCAATTTGCTTTAATTTTGTGAACCACCGTTATTTGCATTTGAGTTTTGTTATTTGTTCAATATTGACTTTACATAAACTATATACTGGTTACGTAGTTGTAGTTATGTTGTTTCTTGTTATTGACCTGAATTGTGTTTGATTGTTTGTAGATTGCTAAATAAAATGTTTGCAGTCAATTCAATTTGCTTTAATTTTGCGAACCGCCGTTATTTGAGTACGATAAATATATACAGGGTTGAAAAATACTTTCGTTTCAACATGGATCGAAACTACCATTTATTTCTTTCCATCCTCATGGAAGGGAAGCACATAAAATATATCTGAACGGTATACATCTTGGTATGGGGCATGTCCACGTGATGTCACAAACTATTTTGACAACAGCCTGGTGGTAAAACAATAAACAAAGCGTTCAGAACACGTGGTACTAATAGTGAGGTTATGCTGATTTATAATGATAGATCGTGTTTGAGTTTAAGTAGTTGGTTTTGCTTCAGTGTACTTTTATAGTTATTTTAATTATAGAGCTTGCATATTTAATAATATATAAAATAGGTTAATAGTTGTTTGTTGTTTGATAATTTTTCATCATGTCTATTGTTTTACCACCAAGGTATTGTCAACTGTCGTGGACATGCCCTATATACAATGGAGGTGGAGGAGAATTCATGTTTAGTTACCTTTTCTCGATATCCTTATCACCAAAAACCCTATAAGTGGTTTCTCATATTCCGTATATAGAAAAACCACGCACACAAAAGGCGTTATCCAAATGCCAATTCACATCACCATCCCCCAATCAATGCTGTAGTTGATTATTATTGTTTATTAGTTGATTGTAGTTTATTTCTCTATATGCAAAAAACCTTAATTCGATGAGCTGCCCATCCAAAACAGTAGAAGAATGGAGGAGATTCTTCATTGAATATAAATCCACAACAAAATAGAACGCTAGAGAAATAACAGTGAATTTACAACCATTGTCTATAAAAAGAAATAGTAAGTAAATACTTGATAAATGCAAGATAATGCTAAAACCTATTCACCCTTTACCTACTCCTACTATTTAGTGATTATTACAAATGGCATTCAAAAACATAATTTTGTTCTGCAGGTAGATTTATTTGGAAAATAGACTCACAAATACAAAGTGTCGTCAGTTACATCTAGCGTTTAATAGCATAATCACTCAAAATAAACAGACATCTTTCCTAATGCGAAGTGAAATACTCCCTCTAAACGTTTAGTTCAGCCTGTAAGTTCAGCTTTCTCAAGGCGACATCTATACGTTTAGTCCAAAATTACGAAAAACTTAAATTATTAGCCCAAGGTTGTTAATAGTATATTATTAAACGAGCAATTTATGATAGCCATAATTCACGATGGGTGACGTAAGTAAGTCACCCAAGTGAATTATGGCCATAAATTGCGAGTAGAATACTATACTTTGTCCACGACACTTAATTTATTTATTAATAAATAAAAGTCAGTAGCGATTTGGCATATTACTAACCTCAAAATGTTGTGGCAGCTACTTCAAATAATTTGACATATATAGAGATGGGCGATACTGTAGAAAGTATCAATACAACGTACCGTTGTACACAGATTTAATAGTTTATTCCATATTGTTCCCCCATCTCTAGTCGTGAATTATGAACCATAATACACTACAGTGTATTATGAACCATAATTCACGACAGTTGATATATGGGTACCATATACC
>CAJUYI010000001.1:2669325-2760121 GCA_910591695.1 Galerucella pusilla | reverse complement strand
ACCATATACCTTTAGTTAGGAGGTAAAATATTGACTTATTATTAGGTGGTCGTGGACAAACTATTTATTTTTATAGACAATGTTACGAATGTTACAACCAGAGACTTGTCTCTGGTTACAACACACTAGAGGAGTAACAAATGTTTGCACGGCGCCATCTAAACGTAAGTAGCATAACTCATTTATAATAATCCAACATATTACTACTATATTGAGTTTTCTACTTTAAATACAAAATTCGTAAAGGTACAGAAAACTCTTATTTATGTTACCTAAGCAGAAAACTTCATCCTGGTTTATAAGCTTTGGTTAAGTTAAATGCAGAATTGGATTGGCATGTTTTATTTAATAATACATAGTGATGGAAAAATAATATTCAATACAATTTAATTAAAAATAACGTAAATTTGTATTGCTTTCCTTGTTGTTGGTATCCCTACAAACATTTCATATGCCAACTAATAATAATAATGTAAATAAATTATTAGACATGCAATTCCCTCCATTTTGTAGCGACATCTGTCTTCTGTCTGTTTGTTTTGATTGGCTTAATGTGGACGTTGGTGATTTGTAAGAAAATGAGTTAAAAAGTTAAATGAATAACTTAAAACTATGTTTCAAACACCAAAAAGGAATAAATTGGGATCTAAGGATGATAGTGGTATTAAATTGACACCAGACAATCGAATACTTAAATCAAGATCCTCAAATTCAGCAGACAAAGGAAGTGCTTCAGGAGAATCAAGACGAGGAAGGCCCAACGCGGATTTATTAAGTACTCTCATTTTGGAGGGTTCTACGTCTCCCAGTTCTATTAAATGCAAATATTGTGGGAGAGTTTTTCCGAGAGAAAAATCACTACAAGCCCATTTAAGGACTCATACAGGTAGGGGCAAATGAACTTTAAATACCTGTTTGTATATGCTACTCCATATTTAAATGTCTTGAGCAAAATGATATTTAACGACAATCTTTGTATATACTTTTATTATATTCAAATCAATGTGAAATTATAATTCCACGAATTGGAATAAGTGGAAAATGCGTAAGTGAAGTAGTGTTAATGTAATTTTTTAGATAGTTTAAGATTTTGACCACATTTTTTGTGGAGTTGGAACAGGTTTCGACAAAATGAGTTATTGGCTAGCTGCTCGGCTATTTTAAAATTTAAATAACCTCTAGAAAAGAGGGACTTTTTGCTTATACCATTATTGTATTCATTGGTTTTCTGGAATATATTAACAGATATAATTATGCTAGTGGATATTAAACTATTTTTTTCATTTGAACTACTTAGTTATTGATATAATATTGAATAGCAAAGTGCCAAAATAAAAATTCTGAAATTGAAAGTATCCAAAAAAATAATACGTATTACCAGGAACTTTATATTGCTTGAGGTTATATAAATAAGTTATAGTATTTTTCACATGCAATGAAAATGTATTGTGTTCTACTGTTACAAAACGTGTTTTAAATGAGCAGAAATAGTTTAGTTACATATTAACTGCTTTGAGTGTTATTAATTATGTTTGCACTGGAAAAACAGCTGTGAATACAATTCCCAACTTAATAGAGATGGGTTAACAAAGAAGAGGAGACTTGAATATTGCTCATTCTCATTTCATTATATATATTAATTTTTCTTCTCTAGGTGAAAAACCATATATATGTGATTATCCTCGATGTACTCGAAGATTTGCCCAGTCTGGTCAACTAAAAACACACCAAAGACTACATACAGGGGAGAAACCTTTCATTTGTGCTGCCCCAAACTGTACTAGAAGTTTTACTCATGCCAATCGCCACTGCCCTGATCATCCTGAATATACCCTTAAAAGATTTAATGCCAAACTGGAACCTAATCTCAACAAGAAATATGATGATGCTCATAATGCTGAAGTTAAGGAATGGCTTAGCAACTGGGACAGGTAAATGAAATCAAATATAAATATACTTTTGAGTTGATAAAACACTCTCTTAGTGGCAATTAACTTGTGGTCTAGTTAACAGGTAGCATAATACCCATAGATTAGGTCATAGGACTACTATGGTATACTATGATTGATGAGTTCAGCCATCAGTAGATTCCTAAATAAGGCCACGTCAAAACAATTCAATTTTATTGCTCAAAGACATTGGACAATGTTTATCATATATTTGCAAAAATCGTGCACTGGATGGTAGTAGATATACTTCAAATTTTGTAGCAAAACTGAAGAGCAAAATAATTATATGAATATAGTTTGGCCATTCCTTAATTTTATTGAACAGAGCAGCCATATGGTTGCAACTATATTTATTATCTCTTTTACATATTCTATTCAAAAAGCAATAAATAATGTTTCTTTGCAGAAGAAATAAATCATCTGATTCCAATGAAAATTTAGACACAACACCAAAAAAGTCCATATTTAAATTAAACGACTCTGTCTACAGCAGTGCAGGCTCATCGTTTTTTTCTAATTGCTCAAAATCCAGTCTGATAGATGATATAGAAAACTCACCAAAGTCTGACCTTGAATATGATACATCAAATTTCAATACCTCCAGCAACTCAGAGTTTGAACTGCAAGAGGCATCACCTAAAGGTACTCCATCAGAATTACCAAAAAAACGGTGGTTAAGGGAAGCAGTTCAAAATAAAACTAGCTGGGAATCTACCAATGACTTAGCTTCCCCTATAAATTGGGGAGATGAACCTTGTACAGAAGTTGAAAAAAAAGTAGAAGATGTACCTAAAATAAATGAGAAACAGAATCGTCCTTCTGTCCTTGTCTGTGTTCAAGGTGGAAAAAGTAAGGAGATCTCAAGTGAAGAAATTCAAGGCGCCATGGCCTTGGTAGAGTTAAAGAACAGCATTAATTATAGGGTTTAGTATAATGAACGTTTTACAGGCTACAGTGATATTTAACGAGATATGTTTATAGGTAACTTTCAGGGTAACATGTTTTTAAAAAGTTATTATTCTGTTTTTTACATAAACCTACTTGAACAGAAAGTTTTTCATTTATTGGAGCAAATGCAAATCTAATTTGTTAAAAATTGGGTGAACATAATTTGAAAGTATATAAGTACTTTTTTGCCAAATAAAAATACAATTTCTTTTACCGATCAGCTCACATGTGGTGTAAAAACTTAAAGTAGATATTAGACTACAAATGATATTTTTTAAAGACATGTATAACGTTAATTTATATTTGTATGAAATCACTTAGTGAAAACTTGGACATCTTTTTGCAAGTATTATTGATAATTAGCATGAGACTAATTTTATATATTTATACTCATAACTGTACTTTGTGTAACCTGTCTGGTTAAACTCTGTAATTCTTTGTAAAAGTGGAGGTTTTTTCCTCTAGATGAGTTTTGTTGTTACAAGTGTCGATCTCATACTAAAAATTATACAGATCTGGCCACTTTCTTACCGACCATAGGTCTTGAAATACATGACGTGTACAGAAAGACAAAAGAAAAAAATGTGTCCAACAAACCGCTACGTGTATATAAAGTAACCACAAAGCAATTAATAAAAAAAGAAAGAGAATTAATGAAGAAAGTTTTGTTATTAATTCCAGAAAATAGTAAAGGGACAAAACAAAATTATTAATATTCATTAAAATGGTATTATACTCATGAAATCGACACTTATAACTAAAATTTGCCAAACATCTTTTTGCATAATTTGACATCTGACATTCGACAATTTATTAATTCAAAACCTGCAACGGCTGGAATTTTTAGACAGTAATTTTAGTAACATACGCTTATTTTATACTAATTTAGCTAAATTTAAACGCTTGCAATGTCACATGTCACTATTCATGCACTTAGCTTGTCTTAGTTGCCTCACTTACAAAACGATAATCATAAATGTCTGTATTTGGGGTAACGGTGTACCTATTTATATAAATTATTAATTTAATATTTTTCAGCGTAATATACTTATCTTCTAGTACAAATAACTACGATTCATTTAATGCAGTGCATTTCAAACAAGATTACACCTACTATTGTGTCTAAAAGTAGTTATAACCTGAAACTACCACTTATGTGATCAAATTGAATTTGGAATAATAAAGTCATCTAATAGTTTGTAAAAAAATTACATTAGCTGCAAATTTGAAATTATCAAGTTTCTCAGTGCACCTTGAAATTTTTTGACACATCCTAGGATAACTGCCTTGCTTGAAATGCACTGTATGATTTGATTTATATTCTGAGTATATTTAAGAATATAATTGCAATAAAGACAAAATTCGCAGTCTGACAAAATAATTTTTCCTCTTGCTGTTTGCGGTTTTCTTCATAATATCTGAAACATCAATTGTCCGATGCTTTTCGGGTATTTTATTTGTAATTTTATTCTAAAATATTTCGCACTTCCGATTTATATGGCAGCAAATGCATTGGTTTTTTTTAGTTGGTAGCTACTAAAACTGAATAAAATGCTTTTTGATATTAAATAAATTTGGTGATAACATTAGCTTGAATGAATAATTAAAGTTTATTGCAAACATTTTCAGACATTATTGTAAAAACTTATAAAAATAAACAGTGCTACATAAGTACCTACTATGAATAGTAAAGTTACTGTAAGGAGTATTATAGTTTCTTTTTAGTCCAGATACAAATATGAATCTTGCTTCTCATCATTAACTTTGTAGACTCCGTTTCACATAAGAAGAACCCACTAAGCCTAAGGCCTTTACCGATATTGTTATGTGCAGCTTCTTTGCGCATACGACTGCAACTTGTAGATTTGGTGGGCTCTTCTTATGTGAAACTGAGTCAAAATGCTGTAAGGGTATTCAAATTTTCATTTACAAGTTTTCACAAAAAGCTTCAGCACACATTCTTGTGAATTTTTGGAAGTTTCAACTTATAGCAATAAACTTTAATTATTCAAATAATTTGACAGAGTATTTTCATTTATTCTGTTCAACTAATATCATTTTTTTTAATTTGTATCTTTAATCATTGATTTTTTTTGGATTTGAACAATCAAGTAGAGCATGAGAGCTGAATAGAAAATTCTCTTAAGACTTTATTCGGCAATGTATTTTCAACAGGCACATACCAACTTTTTATGCAATATTTTTAAATTGCAAATATTATGTTGACCTAATTGTTTACATATATTCCAATTTCATCATAAATAACCGCAAAATACAGAATATCTTCCAAAATCTTTGTGATAACTATAATTATTGAAAACTTTTTACATACTGTCTTATATTGTTGCCGGATTTTCAGAAACTAAAAATACTATGTATTTGTAAATATAAAACAATATTGTTTGAATTACTTTCTTTAAAATTGTTGACTATATTCTATATGTGGAACTATATCACCATCAACCTGTAAATAAAAACAATTTATTATTTTTAAAAATGCGTTTCAGAAAATTTTTAATATTAATTGTAAATTTATTGGAAATATATACAGCTATATACAACTATGTACTTACAGCAAGTCATAATCCCCTGTAGAATTAAGTAATTTGTGATTGTATTTTTCACAAAGTCTCAAATTATCTAAAAGAATGAATTTGAACTGTTCGGAACCTCAGTTCCTGGTTCAACAGCTAGTTGATCATTCAATTTACTGTACCTACATCATCTGTGATAAAAGTCGCGGAGGCAATGAATACAGTAGGTCCTTATCTAAGGGCTTGGTAAAATACTTTATTACTTAATTCAAGGAGTTTTGCATTAATTCATCTGTCGTACTTTCTACAGGTGACATTAATCTTGCCATCTACAATGTATAATATGCAATTTTTAACATTTTTTATTGAAACAAATTTAATCAAATTGATATTTATTTTATAAATTGAAAACCTGCCGATAAATTAACAATCATACTTGTCATATGGTTTTAAATTAAACTAACTGTTTTTAAATGACTCCACAATATATTTGTAAAAATAGGTAAATTGCAAGTAAATTGACAATTGTTTCGATATAAATATCATCATCAGAATTTAATTTAAAACCATATGATGAGTAGATTCCACGAAGTGAGGGTTTATACAGTTAACTCAATCATACTTGTATTTTCACGAAAAAAAATCAAAATACAAAATATTTCTATTTGATCTACGAAATGAAAAAGTTAAACTAAAATTATGATTTTCAAAAAAATTATTTTATGGTGTTTTAGTTTCTACCTATAAAATATATTTCTGTGATTGTTTACAGAAGATGTTTATTTATAACACAGGATGGAGCAATGATTAATTAATATATTATATTTTTTCTCATTTTTTTATTTTCGCCATCGACCCAAAATCTCGTTGGAAATGTCCAAAAAAGAATTAAAAAAATCATTCAAGTTTATGTGTATTTTAAATAGGAAATATTTTAACGCTGAGCGAGTACTTGAAGTTGATATTAGGAGCTCAAATTTTCAAGGGATCCTTTTTTGGACATTTAAAACAAGATTTTGAGTCGAGCGAAAATAAAAAAATAAGTCCCAAAAAAAAGCATCCTATTAATATATAGGTATATACAGATTGGGTATCGATTAATGGATTAAACTAGTATTGAATATAGACGTTATGCTCCGTCTTGGGAGCGTTCTCAAATGTATTTCACTGAAGAGTGGCCGTTTTACAATAAAGAAACAGCTACTCTCAGGGCTAGATAAACGGACAAACATTGAATTACATTCTATTGAAAACCGGGATTTTGTTTATTAATCGGTAATTCTTTTATGAAATGAATTTTTCGAGAAAGTCACCAAGAAGGAGCTTAACGTCAATTTTTGCAATAATCATTCCGGGTGTTTGCGGCTCGACAAACCTAGCTGATTTTAATCTTGAAATCATCAAAACAGCCGGGGTTATGATATATACTAGAACTGTCAAGTAATCCCAATTATGACATTATATCCTTGAATATGTTTTTGAAAAAGGAATCTATCAATGTAATTATATACCAGTTGTACCATTTAACAAAATTTTGTTGGAGCCACGTGACCACAAATGGTGAGAAAAACTAAATATTTTTTATAATTTTTTTTTTTTTTTTGAAAATACTTTATTACATAAAACAAAATATATACAGCATTATCACCATTTTATCCCTCTAGTCAGTGTCTCAAAACACTGGTATTGAAATAAGCATCTATTTCACTTGTCTATAACTGCGAAATTTTGTCAAAAGGCGTGGCATTGGTCTTATTACATCACTCTGTATGCATTGCCCAATTCAAATACTAAGGTAAATTGTTGCTGAGAGATGAACTTTTTGGAAGGTTAGATTGATTTTGTAATCATTGCTCGGTGTTGTATTTATGTCACTTGTGTAACTAAAACAAATTTTAGGAGAACGACTTATTTTTGTACTTTTTTCACCTTTTAAATCTTAATTGTGTGATTGTTATTTGAAAAAGTTTGTCTTTATTACTTGTTTATGTTATGTTTTATAATTTTTTTTATTTCTTCATATTTTAACTTGTATCAGACGATGTGAATAAAATATTTATATATTCATAAATTTAGTTTCAAAAAATTGTGATGTTTGGGAGTAAATTATTATTACTACCTATTGATTTTTTTTTGTAATAAACCCTTCCAGTTAAAACTGCTTCTATTTCCATAATGAATTTCATGAAATTCACTTTTAATGAAATGTTAAATTATTTGAATGTCCCATATACAAGGCTATGAAAGTAGAGAGCACGGTCCACATCCAAATGTGTTCGGAAACTAAATGACTCAGTGCTGCTAAAATTATATGTAGCTCACGATACACTTACTCACGGTATGCTTATTTCTACTCCAAATTGCGTCCGAACCGCGCAGCTACGTCACGCGGGAACCAGAAATTTACACCTACCTCTCACCAGTCTTTCGATTCATTGTGTTTTCATGCAATACAAGGTGTTGTTAGTTTAAATTTCAATTTTACTTGAGTTGATTCGTTTATTTGGAATTTTATTACCCACTAATTTACTGTTATTAGTGTTATTATTTAATACTGTTTTATAATATGAGGCTATTTTTGTTTTGTAACGATTAAGAGAAATTAATAGGAAAATCAGTTTTCAAAACTGCCTGAAAAAACTGAACAAGTATATGTCAAAATTTACAAATTTCAAAAAATGATTGTAAATGTAAGCTAATTCTACTACTATACTATAAGTTATTAATTAAATGCCAATTTTCGGTTTCATAATGATACTCATTATAACACTGGTTTTCATTATGAAACTGAAAAATTGAACGAATAGAAATCTATATTTTTAAATAACCAAGTAGGCAGACCCAATTTTTTCTGTAGAATGTTTTGACAGTTTCTAAGAGTGATTTATGATAGTTTAAATCTTTTGCGTTAGTTTTCAAAAGAAATGTCGAGCACCAGACCAAAAATACTTAATGACCAAGGTAAATACATATTTAAACTTATTAATTTTTGTTTACAATAGTTTATTAATAATTTTGTATAACAGTAACATACCTATATACGTTTTATATTAGTTAAAGAATGTGTTCCTGTAGCACAGTGAGCAAAGGTGCCGCATACTGTTGTTTTCGATCTGTACTATGCCGGGTTCGAGACCCAGTTTGTGCATTTTTTTTTATATTTTTTTCAAATCAAATTTATTTTTCGTAGAAAAAATAGTGTATGCAAGTTTCATGTAATGGTTATTAATACACTCGCATTAACTATACGAAACTCGCCTTTGGCTCGTTTCGTATCCCAGTGACAACTTTGTTAAGGAGTGTTGTATAATAAATGAAATATGGTAGAAATATGAAATATTTATAATATAATGATGTTTTTTAATTTTGCCCACCCATAAATATTTATGTTTCAAATCTTTTTAAAATGTGGAAAATATATATTACCTACATATTTCTACACGTTTTGTAGATTGTTAACTTCCAGCATCATTGTACTTACCAAAAAAAGATAACAAGTTAGTGATAATAAAGTATCATATTATATCTGAAAAACCATGTCGCATTTAAATAGTCATTCATAAAGTGGAAATATGCATGAAAATTAAACACAAACAGAGTATTTCCCATATATTTAGCATTGTACCTACATCACCGATTGAGATTCCCACATGACGTCACACGCTGTCGGCTACATGCGCAAGAACATACGGTGAGTAAGTGTATCGTGATGTAGCTATTGAATTGATATTCTTAAGATCGTTTGTTCTGTGAATAAGCAAGCCGAATTGCTATAGTATTATCTGAATTATATCTAATTTAGTTGTAGTACTTGTTGTAGAGTATTATATTTTGATTTAGGCGTTTTTTCCTTTTCAGGTAATTTATCACTGAAATGTTAGCTTCAATTTGAGAAAAGTCAATACATTTTTAAGAAAATGCCCGAAATGTTTGTTTCTACCTAGCTATTGTTTAGTTTCATGCAAATTAACTGACGGAAATATTATTTTATGAGTACAATAGATGTTATATGATATAACATTTTAAATTATAACCATCTGTCTCTACCAATTCGGTTGCCGTTATGTGTATAGGGTCGCAGATCTAAGGCTAGGACAGAAATATTAATCCAACTGTATTTCAGGAGGAAATTTTCTCCATTGAATTATCTATCGAGAATTTGTAGAAAACCAACCTTTAACAAACTATTCTTGGACAAGCGAGCTGCTTTAATAGCACTTAATTTTTATTGTATATATTATAATGCCAAAACAGAAGATTCTAAATAGGTGGACACAAGAAAGTGTCTCTGGTCTATATGCCAGGTCATTCTGGCAATGGAAGTGTGTGGAATGTGCCGCAGGTGGTTTTTATGGGATCAGAACCTACCACTGACCTGCCAATAAGTTTTGCTAAATACATGTACTGCAATCTGTGTCGCGTGTCACCTAAAAGCCTATTAATATGTTCTTGATAACTTTGAATAATTGAATACTTGGTTTCTAACATTTATTGACACAAATTAACAAATGATTAAAATTGTATAACAAAATAATATAAATAAAAATGTAGCAAATAAACCAATTCCATCGTTTCTAATATACAACGTTAATATATTTTAAAATGTGAAGATTATCCATTTAATTCAATATACAGGATGAATTTATTGATAAAAAAATAATGCTTCATTTATATTTAAATGGACCCTGTCAATATTGGATTAATGTCAACACATTACAAAATAAGAAAGTTTCTATTTTAATATTTGTCTTTTGGATTCAAGTTGATTTACAAATTCATCAATTTATTTATTTCCGTTCGTTTTCATCAATCCCACTCTTCTTCATCATTTGACGTCGACTCAGGATCAGCTTTTGGCTGAGGTGGAGGAATCATGGAAGATATTCGTGATAAAGTAGAATCTGCATCAATAATAGGAGTATCCTGAATTTTTTTTGCTCCTGATATTCCTTTTCGTCTCATAAAAAGTTTGTTATGTAAATCAGCCATCAAGTCGTTACCCTGTAATAGGTATATTCATTTAGTATTTTCAAAGATAAATAATATAAACTAATAACTAGGCACATTACTCAAAAATGCTGATTTAATCATCATCAAAGGGATTCACAGTGAAAGGAACAGTATAAAATGTGATATATATTCCCTACCTGAGGTGCTTTTTCTGTAGTGTTAAGCTCATTTTTATGTTGAATAGACTTGAGCTTAGCTTTACTACTTCCTCCCGCATTTCTAATAGCTTCCATCAAACTGGATCGAACATCATTTGCCAAAGGTAAAGCTGCATTACTGACTGGAGCAGATACTGATTCTGGAAGTTTTTTAGGCTCTGTTTTACTAATATCAACAGGTATCTCAGGTTTTGGAACTTCTGCTGGAGGAGAAGGTAATTTAAGAGGAAGTTCCTAGTCAATAAATATTTTATATGAGACTTAATTTTCATTACTTCAAACAATTTATTTTCATTTATTTGCCCATATGGAAAAAACAATTGACATTTGAATATTTTGCCAATAATCTGATAGTTACAAAATCATATTTATAACTATAATCACAAAATATGATATTTTCTACCAAAATTAAGCTGAGTGGTGGACAAGCAAAGTGAATATATGCTTAGATAACTAAAAACAGTAAAGCCCCAGATCCAAATGACATAATCAGAATTTAAAACATAAATTCAAATATTTGCAAAACTGAATGATAAATAAAATTTAAGCAAATTAAAGATTTATAAAGCATTATTCCTTTTTCTGTAGCAACATTTTTTAAATCAGTGTAAAACAAAAAAGTACCTGAGGTACTGGAGGTAACTCATGATTAGGAATTTCATATTTCTCAATTTCTTCATTTTCTTGAGGAATGTTTGGCAAACTGTTGCTTGTAACAAAATCTAGCTCTAATGTGGGCGGAGGCATATCAGCTGAAGGGGCTATACTTGAAATAAAGTCATCATCATAGTGGAGATCATTTGCTATTCCCGGGAGATCTGGTAAATCCAGTGGTACATCCAAGGCAGGCACTTCCCCTATCTGAGGTGAATAAAAGTAATCTTGCTTTTGAGCTTTCAACAGTGTTGACCTCTCACTGATAGAATGTGGAGCAGCACCTATTTTTAACATAGAAATTTGAAAATATATAGATTATTTCTACTATTATTACAAACGGGTACAAACAAAGTAGATGTTAATTTTGATATTATTGAGTTTATTACATTTTATGAATAAAATTGATAAATACCTCTATGGAACTCATTTTTAAAATGAGTTTTGCAGTACTAAATATAAGTGAATATTACAACTTACCTATCTCTGATATACGTTCCTCATCCTCTTTTACATACTGTGGAATGTTTAGGGTATGACTGATCACAAAATCTTTGTACACATTCTTTCCAGAATTGTACAATAATAAATCATTAACAAATTCAAGCTTTTGAGGAGTATCTCCTAGCCCCTCTAAGTTAGGATCACTATTTTTTGGAATATTAACATGATAAAACTGTAGTTTTTCCAAATGTCCATGAGATGTTGGAACAGATTTCAACCTAACATGCTGCCTTTTCAATTCTACAAAGGGAGTATCATGAAACGCCGAAGCGTATGCTTTGTGAATATCCGTAGCCGGATATTTACTACTAGAAAATACTTGTGTTGCTTTTTTGGCACCTCTCAGAGTATTAATTTTTTTATTGACAGTATCCACCCTATGGGATATATCCGATAATTTTAACTTATTACTTTCTAGTCGTTTGTTTATTTGAGCAAATATAGATTCACTGACATTGGTTAAATGATCCAACACTTCCGCAATTTGTATAATAGTCTCATGTTGATATAAATTTTGTGGAACGATTGGAACACTATATTTTGAATCCATTTTTGACCCATAACCTTAATATTATTTATTTTGACGTTTATAACCACAAACTACAATAGCTTAGACATTCCACTCTCGCTCTAATACCACTCTAATTATACTCAAGGTTATTCCCTTCATTCCATACTTCATTCAACATTTCAAACTGAAACAATCGACACATGAATACATTTTCCCCTTTAATTTTATTAGTCCTTAGGTAATATAGAATAATAGAAAATAAATTAAGGACTGTTCCTTGTTTTAATGGGTCGTCCAAGAAATAAGGACTTTTCAATGCGACTTCATTTGTAGTCAGTGGCGTGCGGTACACGTAATCAAGGGTGGTAATTGTGGTATGAGGTATTGCCACAGGTATTGCTTCCTCAAAGATATCAAATAAAAATGTACGTAAATTTAGTGATATAGAAACCGCGTTTAATAAGGAATCGCCGGCATAAGGAAAAGACATTAGGTAGGTAGGTACAGATCACACACAGACTTCAGGATACTTAGTTGTCAAAATTAACACAGGCTTAATTTAAAAAAAATATAATTACAAATTATACCTACTCATTATAGGTATACCTAATAATAATCATATGGTATTACTTATAAGTAGGTATCTTACGGAGAATAGTAGATACCACAGCCTATCCCCTATCCTACGACATACAGTAGAGAAAAAATATGGAAACTCCAAACATAAGCCTTGGAACCGTTATATAATCATTTCTCAAGCAATATCAGTATTTTTTGATAACTGATACTGATGTTATTTCTGGTTATATAAGGTCGTCCTGTAGGTATCTAATTGTTTAAAGCAATACTTTTCACATACCTATTACCTACATAGATTGCCAAACGTGAGTAGTGACTAGTTAGAAGGAAGGTGACTAGGTATAGGTACCTATCTAGCTATAAGTTTTAGCAGATTATTTTATCTAGCTGAAAACTTTAAAAGAATAAATTATGATCCTATTAAACCACGCACTTTTTCACATATGTTTTGTAACAAGGAACGCGTAGGCAATAATTTGTTTTATACACATAGATTAAAGTGGGTACCTACCGAAAATATTTTCAAAACTTACGTCCTATAAAAAACTAAATTAACGCGTTCATTGAACTCGTTAGCTTTGCCAAAAAACCAAATGTGAAGTATACCTACAACGTTAATTGTAACCACTGAGACCTTGGCCTGGAATTAGAAAGGAAAATCTTAACAATAATGATGCCATATCATTAAACACAGATGAAAGAACAAAGTGCATGATTGCATTTATTGTGATTGTAGTTAGTATAATAGATAGGAAATGAAATGCAAGGAAGGAGGCCTACGTGTAGATGTAGAAGATAATTTTGATATCCCACGAGTATTCGAACGTGCTGTGTACATTGTTGTCACAAACCACAATTATTTTGGAATACCTATAAAATATAAAGCTCAATAATTTTGCAAGACTTTAAAATGTTCTTCCCAGAATCATACCTTTTTATTATTTTACTTTTGCTATTAATTTTGTTTTTTGAGAAATGTATACTAGACATACCTAGGTATGGATAACATTAAATTTATTTGTGAAATTAATTCTCCTGTACAGTTTTTTACTGATTATAATTATTTTATTGAATTTTTTTGTGTTATGTATTGGGCCATGGTAACGACCAAATACCTTGGGTTTATTTAACGTTTTTATTTATGTAGGTATACCTTGTGAAAAAATGATGGTCTGGCAATGCTATAGTGGAGTTCTGTATATTGTCAAAATAAATGGATATCCAAGAATTTTAGGGTGGTACAACTGCAATAGAAACTGCGCGCGCAAGGTGTACGCTGGTCGCTGAACGATGGCGTGTTTTGCTATGTGAGCTCTATAAACTCCCGTGAAAATGTGTGTTTGAAGTGTTATGTAGTAGATTTAATAGTTCAAATGGTGAACATTTTAAGTGACGATTTTTCATTTAGCTAACATACTTAATTTGGGATAATGGAGTTGAAACTGCATTCTCCCGCTGGGGCTGAACCCGTATTATATACCTGGCCGTTAACCTCTGGTCGTGGAAACGTAAGTTTAAAATTGATCATATTTTCTTAAAACCCACACATCATTGTGAAAAAGTTTAAATTGAAAACATACATTGATACGGCATAATATTTTTTCCTTGTATTGACAAAAATACCATAAATGAAAGTTGCAACGGTACTTCCACTAGTCTTTATTTTCACAACAAATATTGAGTGGCACGTTAGCCGTTACACCGTAATATTTTCTATTAAAAAGCTTGTTGTCCTAATTAAACTTTTGTTTGCTGCGTGGGAGGCTGATAATGTATTTTATACAATATTTTTAAATCTTAGCATGTTAATTTAAAAATAACGCATATACAGTGGCACTTATCCACAAAAAATAAATTCTAAAAATAATAATCGAAACGTGGGAGATTTAATATTTCCTGCAACATTTTTATATAAATATTTATAAATTTGTCCTTCAAGCATACATCGTAGAATCATGTCCAATTGATATTAATCCAAGTACCACCTAAATGTTTTTTAAATTTGAATTAGGTATTAACAATATTCTAGACCTTAAACTGCTTACCAACAACTTTGTTATCTGTATTCATTTTAGGTACTAGGTATTAAACATTGATATTTGAATCAAAATTTTGATAAGGTATAATTTTAAATTGACCTTGGGACTTATTTGTTACTAAGATAAGGTTTACTTACTTCTGTTGTTAAATAGTGTATCTATGCATCTATCTGACTTGAAATAGATCAAAGCATGATTATTGCTTGAATAAATAAATATTTCCTTATCTTTTCCAGTTTATTGATTTATTTTAAATTGAATTTATGCAATGTATTGTTGGTAAAATAACAAATTTTGTTTTTTATTATTTTAAATAATACTGTGAAGACATATCTATACTACCTATATTAATTTAAATATTCAGGTATATATAAATTCTGACAGTGGAGATGCACCAAGTTCTAATGTTGAACTGAATCTCTTGGGGTGTGTTTATAAACTTACTCCGAGTTACATCTAGAGTTAAGTCACGTGGTCTATTTGTATGGCTGATCCATTTATAGAGTAAGTAAATAAACGATACTGAGTTAATCTTTAACTCTGGGAGTAAGTATGTGAACGCACCCATGAGCATAAGTTTCAACATAACCTCCAAACTAGATTTTATTTAAATATATAATAATTACACTATTGTATACTACATTGTCCAAATTGTCTAATTTAAAACAATCTTTACATATTTAAATTAAATCATCTGCAAATAAATGAAATCCGAGTTTACAGTATAACCAATATTAATATACCAATATACATTTATTTCTTTGGTAATGTTTCTATAGAATTACACTTTGATGAAAAAATATATATGAAAATTCTAAATTATTTTGATAATTATTTCAATGTTTAAAATATCATCATCGGAATGACAGAAGGTACCTTTTTTGATGTGATGCCTACTTGTTGTTATGCCTACTTGTTAAATATTTTGGCTAGACCAAATAGTCTCCTATCTTGTGAATAGAAAAAATGATAAGATATGATATGACAAATATTAAAGCTTAGGTAATATGAGCCCTATGGGTTATCCTGGATATCTTTTTCCCATTTAAGATCAGTGTAAATTTTTATATGTAGAGTAGAATATATTCATATTTTTTACACTTATTCGCTGCGTTAAATTCAAAGAGAATCTAACTTTATGACATCCCATATATAACTCTGTTGATGTTAATTTCTTGACTCTGATAAGGATGATTTACAGTAGGGTTTTATAACTGATTGAATCCATTAAACTGTTAAGAACTAGAAGGAAATTAATAAATTTGGGTCACAAACTTTTATACAGAATCAGGTTATCTAATGTAAATATTTTATTCAGTGTGATGTAGTTTGTTTATCTGAAATTTAAAATAGATATGATGTAGAGTTCTTCCTGTCCACTTTTGATTACTTTCTCAACCAACCAATCAATGTATATTTTACATGAATCAACAATAATCTCATTTTGAGAGTTATTGAGTTTTGTTTGGTAGTGCACAGTTTTTCGGAAATGCATTTTTGAATATGCATTTGTTATAATTCTTTATATTAAATTATCATAGACCTAAAACTTTTACCCACTTATTCAACACAATATATATATATATATATATATATTTGAATACTGAAATCTTTTGAATAATTTAAAAAAAGTATGGTTATATGGTAATTATATCTAAAATTCAACAAAATCTAGATGCTGAATATTCTGGGAAAACTTAATTGTTTCTTGCTAGAAGGATGCCAACAATTGGTATGTGTCAAGAGTGTGTGATTCACATTTATGTTTAAATAACTTTACCCGTCTATTTTAAATTTCTGTATATAAATTGTGCAATGAAGGACATCTTACTGGCAAACTATCAAAAACTATAGGTGACGCGAAAATATTGCTTAGAGCAGGTATTCACTACAGTTCGTTGTTGTCGATTCTCGAGAACTTCCTAATTAAGAGGAAATTGATACCACGGGGTTTTTACAATTGACGTTTTCTTTGCTATTGGTTCACCTTTAAAATAATTTTTATACTATCGTGAGTCACTTTAACTAGGTAGTTAAGATGAACAGACAAGACAAGTCCACACTATTTATTTTTTTATAGAAAAAAAAGCCTACAATTTAAGAATTGCAGAAAAGCCCTTCAGGGTCTTTGTAATTTTGATTGATTGATTTGTATTATTTGTGACATAGAAATAAATGATTTTTATTTACTATTTTGAATCAGGTGTTTACTATTAAAACATAGTAATTCTCAGCTGATAAACTCAGTTCATTGTTATCGTCTCATTGACTCAAGTGGTTGTCACAAAACGTTTTAGAAATGTATTTTAATAAACTCATTAACTAAATCTATAGAGAATTGAAATTACAAATATTACCGCAATGTTTACCAAAAAAACATGCATATCAAGGTTATTTTAACCTAGAGAGGATCTGCAAAAACCCAGCCTCTTTGTCTTATGGCGGTGCATCAGGTCCCGGCAGCCGGGATTTTTCACATTTTAGTAATGGCGGTGGATCCCAGGATCAGGTGCCGACAGCCTGGATTTTATACATTTTTATAGAGAAATCCATTTAATTTGCTTTAAATAGTCTAAATAACACTAAAAAATACTGTTTTTAATCAAATACATACAAATTATAATTATTTGTTTTAAAAATTTGGGAAAAGGTAGCATTGTATCACTTTTTATTAATAAATACCACCAAAATCTTTATAAAACGGCAGATTTTGTTTTAAAACGTCTAGAGTTGGGCATAGTCCCAACACCTATTTGACTTGACCGAAAGACTGGCGGCAGCACGAAAAATTTTGCGTTAAAATGAAAAGCGGATGATTCGTTCCCGCCAGTTTTATTGTAGATTTGACCAGTTAGTTTCAATTGAAATTTATAAAATATTCAAAAACCATCTTTTTGGTGTTTATCGAGAGTTTTATTATGATATAAAACTATCATCACTACGCTAATAATAATTTAAATTATTAACCGAGTTTGCTATTTTTTGTTAATATTTTAATATTTCTAATATTGTTCATGTATATTTTGATATTTAAAAATAAAATACTTATTAAGTTATACATACAATTTACAATATGCTCCTGGATGGACTCATTTTGCAATTTTATTTTTTTTAATCCATTTCAGTCAATTGACAAAAAAAAGTTGACCGGTCAAATCCACAACCCTAAAAACGTCCAAATAACACTGGTTTTAATGAAATATAAGCAAAATCTGTCGATTTATGAATTTTTGTGGTACCTATTAAATTTATTAATGAACAGAGATAAAAAAAGCTACTTTTTCCATTTTTTTAAAACAAATAACTACTTATAATTTGAATCTATTTGCTAGAATATCGCTTATAGTGAATTATCAATACTTTAAATTTACATTAGCTTTCTCTATAATAATATGTGGAACACGTTTTCTGGTAGAATTAAGTTATATTATCTCTCATCCAGTATTTGGTTAATGTTTTTATTTTGTGCACTTCTAGCCCCTTTACCAACTCTTCAAATTAATAAAACTTATGTACCTACTTATAAGCGTCATTTTCACCAGTAAGTTGAAACTACAAACACGTGATTTCTAACAAAATGTAAATAATCCCGGTTGTCGGGAGTTCAATTGTAGTTTATAAATCCCGGCAACCAGGATTTCTAACTAAAATATGAAAAATCCCGGCTGCCGGGACCTGATCCACCGCCTTTTCTTATTTTAAAAACTATAGCCAAGATCAAGGTCGAGATCACAAGCTTTGTAATAGTTGAAAGTCAAGCTGGCCACCGAATTTTTAATGTTGTGACCAGTCAGCTGACCTGTTAAATCCATTCATTTTTATATTTTGCAAGTAAATTCCCTTATTTCTTATTTTAAACATGAACATTTCTTGATTGAATATAGTGTTTGGAACCTAACTTGGATTGGAATCTACTCACATTACTCTTATAAAGGAAACTAACTGTTTCTAAAATAATTGAAACCGCTATTTAATAAAAAAAATTATAAAAATTCTAAGATACTATTGATAATTATTTCGATATTGACATTGACATAAGAATGACAGAAGTCAATTTTTAAAATACAGACTTATCTGACCTGAACAGTTCTTCCTTATTTGAGTCGTATTACACAGCAAATAATTAGGCCGAAAATTACTTTGAAATTTATCTCGAAAATTTTCGTAAATAAAATATGCTGTATGACACGACCAAAAATTCTCGCTAAAACTTTCGGAGTCAAAATATTAAACATAATATTATGTATTCCATATTATTCTCCTGACAAAATTTATAAAGTAAAGTCCTCGAAAATTGGCGCAGAACCGCTTAATTGGTCTTTTAGGAAAATAGGCCGGAAAGCATTGTTTAGCAGCCCAAGGGCGGAAAATTCGTAACACTGTCACTTGATTACTTTGACGTTTCATGTGAATTTTTCGTTATATTTTCCTATTTTTTGGTTTATTCGGTAGGCGAAAAACAGTTATGTGTCACACATGCAGGAAACGCTTTAGCAGCTCTCAATTATCAGCTGCCCTGTCTTGGGCTGCTAAAGCTCATGTTCTGCCCTTGTGTCACAATGTACTAAAGGACAATAAAAGTGTGTTTGTTTACTGTTTGCTACGTTTTAAAGGTTAATCTGCAACTGGTATACATCAGCTGTAACCAAATAACCCGTCTGCGCATGTGTATCGTATGAATTACTTTGGAAGATTAATTGCCCGTGTAATACAGATTTCAAGAAAATATACCCCACTGGATACCTAAATTGAAGCCTGTGGATATACTAAAATTTTTTAAGGAGCTACTAGTTTCTGGAAATAACTAGAGAAAGGGGGACACAGTAGATCTTTTAGATTTCAGAAAATGTCACCTCAGTTTACATACATACATACAGTTCATTAATCTCGTTTTTATAAAAATATTAATCTTATCTTATTATTTATATTTCCTGGACTTGGATTGGTTACCACCTGTTTGCATCATGGAAAATTGATGTTGTATATGTTTTCTTACATTGCACAACTGTTTTTCTGCCTGTGCACATTGAACCCAGATAATACCATGAGGTTATGATCAAGGTTACAAAATCCTTCAACATGAAAAGATTAGGAATCGTTGTCTACTTCACTAAATACGAATAGCATAACAGAAACCGATTCTTTGTTTCCAATTGGCCTGGGGATATGTATTGAGTTTTTTTTACTTCACAGTTAGTTACTCTACTCCCTGGAGGTATCTATGGAAGTGAATTGGTGTTTGAAGTTATTATTCTGGTTTAATCATTTGGAATTTTTGCATCGAAAAGTACTATCAACTAACCTACTAAATGTTTGCAAAGATTTGTAGCAGGTTATTTAATACTTCTTGCAGTGCCTGAGTTTTTCGCTATTCTGCAATTCTAAACAAATAACAACGCCAGTTGATATATTTTCCATTACGTGACAAATATCTAAATATGGCATTGAAAAGATGCATAGTGAATTGTCAATAACCTTGAGTTATATATTCACGCTATGTAGAATAACACAGGTAATGCATGGGTAGTAAATGTCATACTAATTGTTTTGAAACCATACCAATGTATTTGAGTGACAGTGATTTAAAAAAATATCAAGCAAACAATAACAAACGATTTTTTTGATGAAAGTTTCATAATATTCTGACATTTCCTTTAGCAACAAACTTGATTTTATTTAGTTTCAACTTCTTGTTTTGCCTCTATAGCCTATTTGAAAATGATTGATAGCGCAGTGTTTAAGACAGCAGCTCAAAAAAGTTTTTCCAGTAGCCGGCTCATAAGAGAAAAGTATAGTTTATATGATTTCAGTTGGACAACCAACAACAAAATTTCACTTCTATATTGTATTGTGTAGTAAAATAAACAAGTTTAGTTCAAGGTAATTTCGACAATAAATCAAATATTACAGCTGACTAATTACAGTACAAAATTATGCCGACTGACTCGCACCTTGCTTAATACTTTTTTTCTCTCTTTTTGGGAGCCGTCCGGTTATTGAACTCTACTCCCACATTTATTACACCCACCCAGCCATTCCCGTACCTTCTAGTAGACGATATAGGTCAATTGGTTGCGTGCCATAGGTTTCAGGCATCTCCGAAGATTGTCAGCCTCCTGGAGTCCAATGCCTCACAGTCAAACAAGATATGTGTTACGGCTTCGGTCTCCATGCCACAAAGTCTTCAGCTGAGATCCCGTTGTACAGCCCCATTTTATGCAGATGATCTTTCACTGGGGCATGATTCCTTAGAATATCTGAAATAATTCTTAACTTATTTCTACTGATATTTAGTAGTTTTTCGGCCCTTTTAACACATGTTTCACCTATGAAGGTCTTACTGTGTACCTGCTTTGGAGTGTTCCTCCACTGTAGACTATGTTGGCTTTGTACCTATTTTGTATTTGTCCTTGGGACCAATTTCTTTGCGGTCCCAAGAACTCTGGTTGTGGTCTAATGTCGTTGCTGAATTTCTTCTCACGAGTTCATCAGCTTTTCATTGCCAGAAATCTCGTTATGTACCGGCACCCACACTAATCTTTCTGAAATTCTTCTTCCTGGCTGTCAGTTAATATGTTTATCCTATGAGTGGCAATCCTATATTTGTTTATTTTGACACATTCTAGGATAGCATAAATCTCTGCCTAAAATACAAAGGTATGACCGAGGGATGACTCCTAGAGCTGTATTACGCAGCAAAGAATTTTGCCGAAAATTACTCTGAAGTTTATCACGAAAATTTTCCCAGTCATTTCTCAAAAAATTCTCTTGAACTCTGTATGTCACAGGCGATAAATATTCCAAAAATTTTCTGAGTAATTCATACGATACGCGTGCTCAGACGGGCTATTTTAGTGACAGCTGATGTAGGTATGTCAGTTGCAAATTAAAGTAGCAAATAGTAAACAAACACACTTTCATTAACCTAATTTTTTTTCAATAATAAGATCTATTTTCTTTTCAGAGATATTGAACAAGAAAGTTAGTAATGTTAAAAGTTGCAGAAATTTGTTGTTGCTGGATTATAAATTTACTAGAAGGCAATTAATGTCAAACAAACCAATTATATGGTTCTGCGACGATTCTGGCGAATATAGGATATGTTTAATATTTTCGTGTCACACAGCAAATTTTATTGACAAATATTTTCATGGTAAATTACACAGTCATTTTCGGCATAATACGTTGCTGTGTAATACGGCTGAATAAGTTTATACGAACCTGAATCGTTAGCCGTTAGGTAAACATGAAGAGAAGACAATAACAACTAGATCTAGGTCAAGCTTGTTAAATATTGTAAACTCTCGCTGAATCTTATAAAAATTGGAGGAAATCTATGTTAGATACAAGTTGCTATTTTCATTCCATGGAGAAATGAAAATAATTTGATGGTATGTGATATACGAGGATGATTTAATAAATCACAATATTCATTCACTAAAATTTCAGATTGCTGAAAAGTGGGACATTTTTGTCTTGGTGAAAACATTGTACTACTTTTTATTTTTCTGAAATGCTGGATGGTGGAATTGGCATAATTTGATAAAATGCAGTGTTGAAATCAACAGCATTGAATCAATATCTTCTGCATGTCCCTGTATAGTATTTTTTTATTAATAAGAGAGTATTAAAATAATAAAGCATTCGTAATCCATAGACGTATCATTTCTTTTAGTACGGTTATTTTTTATACCTCTAGTATTTTCGCCTAATATTTCACAAAGTACTGTGTCTAAAATTTATGCAAAATTCAGAGAACTTGGACATGTCAAACCATTGAAAAGAAAACCACACTTCGTTGAAGATGATGTGATAGTGGATATTTTGTTAAGTGTCGAAGAGAATCCAACTTCAAGTACACGTCAAATTGCCCGTGAAAATAATGTTAGTCATACAACTGTTCTAAGATGTCTTCATAAAAAGAAACTTCATCCCTACAAATTAACTTTTGTGCAGGAGTTAACAGAAGACGATCCAGATCGTAGAATGGATTTCTGCGAAAGATTAATGAATGATGGTACCATTCTTTTTTCTGACGAATCAACATTCACATTGAATGGAGAGGTAAACCGACAGAACTGTAGATATTGGTCAGCAGAGAATCCTAATTGGATGCGTGAGACACATACTCAGTACCCTCAAAAGGTGAACGTTTGGGCCGGTATCATAGGCGACCATATTATTGGTCCTATATTTATAGATGGAAATTTGACAGCTTAAAAAATATTTAAATATGCTTAGAAATGAAGTTATTCCTGCGTTGGCAAACTTATATCCCAACGCAATAGATCCTAGCTTACCGAATGAAAATGTTTGGTTCCAGCAAGTCAGGTCAACACCCCATTATACTTTAATGGTAAGAACTTATTTAGATGAAATCTTCCCCAATAAAGGGATTGGACGAAGAGGTACTATTGAGTGGCCAGCCAGATCGCCAGACCTTACGCCGTTAGATTTTTTCTGTGGGGTTATCTCAAGAACAAAGCATATGCAACACAACCAACTAGCATTGTAGACCTCAAAAACAGGATAACTACAGAAATACGGAATATTTCACCTCAAACTTTAAACAAAGTTAAGGAGGAGTTCTATAGGAGACTGTGCTATTGCCAACAACTAGGTGGAGAACATTTTGAGCATTTATTTTAATGTATTAAAATCAAATACATCAGGTATTTTATACAGGGTGTTTAATAAAAAAAACAATACCGACTATGGCATACTTGCGTGAATCACCTTGTACATTTACATTTATGTTTACATAACGCACATCTCAATTCAAAAGTTGACGTGTCTCGGCATTTTTATAATTTTCTAAAATAATGACAAAGAATTTTATTCCATAAGTGATTTCCACACTGTATAAGGGTTTAAACTTTGACTTTAAACAAAGTTACGTTCATAAATAATAATTTTAATATAATAACTCACTAGTATAAGTGGACCTCTTACAAAATCCAATTCAGAATCCAACAGTGATTGGACAGATTTTTAGGCCCTTTCGCGGTCCTTTCAAATTTTCCATAATCATATTAGACTAAATGCACACTGCACCTTGCAAATGGCAACGAAACGACTTTTCGTAGGTGCTTATTAAAATTAATCTTATGATATGGCTAGATAATCTTTAATACACAGGGCTTTGAATATGTCCAAACCTTTTTCTATTGTTCTGTGCAACTTATATGGTTATAGGTACAAACCTCTTAGATTATTCTGTAATAATATTTAAAATGACCGAAGTTTTGCATTAGAAATTATGTTTTACAACTCTCTAGTACATAAAAATAGACTTTGGTAAACACGTAGAAATCCACATCCTTTGTAAATACTTTCAGCAAGTCATCAATGTTCGATGCACTAAAATGTGTATTTTCGACGGTAATATTTAAACTTTTGAATGTAATCGATTCAATAACGAATGGTGATTTGTAAATGTGTTTTCTAATTAATTTTTTGAATTCTAGGATAAACATGATGGAGCTATTGAAATTGTCGAAACTATTAGGTAAGTTTCTTTTGTTTAGTTACGCGAAACCAGAATTAAAGATAAGAATACATTCAAATAAAAAGGACATGTAACTTAATCTAAGTACTGCCTTTTATCAATAGAGAGCAAACATACAATAATTATTCTCTTCTGCTCCAGACTAACTACGTAAAAGTACAAGTCTCTTTAAATTTGATGAACATCTCAAAATGACCGTACATTTGATGCTCTTTTTTAAATTGATGGACGATTTTATTTGTTCATTCTTTACTTTTATATCTATATATACTAGGTTGCATTTTACCACTGTTTTTTTATTTTCGTTCGCCACTCAAAATCTTGTTAGAAATATAAAAAAATTCCCCGAAAATTTGAGCTCTTAGTATTAAAGTTCTATCAAAGCGTAAAAAGTTCCAATTGAAAAAAATTTTCTATATCTCGGCCATATTTGATAAGGTTTATTTCAGAATGGGATTTACTCGGGATTTGAAGCTCTACAAAATTTCTCATTGTGCCTTAGCTGTAATCTGTACCTGTAATATGGTACAGGTCACTCCATCAAATTTTGCTGAAAAATTCTTATTTAAAAAATGTCTTGAGTTTATAGAAAAAAAATGTGAGTGACAAACTAATTTCCTTTAAAAAAGATTAAATAAGTTGAATTAGTAAAATTGATATTTAATGAGATATAAATAACCATTTATAAAAAGTTAGTTAGAAAATGTTGCTTTTTATATCAATATCAATCTTTGCTATTCAACTTAATGATTCTTGAACAGACAACGTGTTATATCGGGGCTGGTACTAGAGTGTCACCAAGATTTAGCTAACGCCTCGGCAGATAACAATATTATCCTGAGGAGGGTTGAAGGGCACGAAAGGAGTAAAGGTAATCGCATTGCCGATTCTTTAACCAGGGAAGCGGCTGGACTAAAAATTATAGGACCCAGTGACACCTACGGCCTAACGACTTCGACAATTGCGGAACTAGCCAAACGTTACACCCATACTCAATCCCTTAAGAGATGGGATGGAATCAAAGGATGCAGTCTTGCCAGGATCACCCTGGGCGACCCTGGGAAGCTGGCGTCGAAGAAATATTTGGCGATGACCCGGAAAAACCTGCGTTTAACAGTAGGATTTCTGACTGGCAACTGTCAACTAAGGAAACACCTCCAAACTATGGGGCTAGTGGACACACCTCTATGCAGGATGTGTGAACAGGAAGATGAAACTGTCAGGAATGTCTTATGCGAGTGTCCGGAGTTATCGTCAATAAGAGAGTGTGTGTTCGGTGAGTCTTGGCCTACACCTGCCGATATAAAGGAGATGTCTCCTAGTGAGCGGTCCACCTTCCTGGGAAGGACAGGATGGACGATGAACTAGGAGGACAACTCCTCGGGAGGATGTACAATGGGTCACATGTGGCCTAAGTGCTGTGAGTCTACACTCACCCTCCCTACTTTACAGATACAGAACTTATTGATCTTTTTTTGAAGGACATTTTTTACCAAAATCAGATTTTGTGACCCATACTCTTATTGATGAATATTACAGCTATGTCACAAAGATCACTTGAAGGCGTCTTCTTGCGAGTAGATTCCACTTTGGAACAATCCGATAAAGTGGGACTCGGCGGGTGTAATTTGGGCGCTAACCATCCTTCTTTACCTGTCTGACCAAGAAGGGTAGATAATCCGACATGTATTTTCGGCGCTAAGAAGTGCAGGTAGGTCGAGTCATAAAATAACTCTTATCTTAATAATTTAACCACCAATGTTTGGAAAAACCCAATAGTTTTCTATTTCTTATTTTCTGATATTTTTATACATAGTTACACTTTGATCAACCGGGTTTGGGCCTGGGTTTTCTTGTTTTTTTTTAGTTTTCTATTTTTTATTTTCTGATATTTTTATACATAG
This sequence comes from Galerucella pusilla, assembly GCA_910591695.1. Taxonomy (NCBI): domain Eukaryota; kingdom Metazoa; phylum Arthropoda; class Insecta; order Coleoptera; family Chrysomelidae; genus Galerucella; species Galerucella pusilla. The sequence goes on along the minus strand of CAJUYI010000001.1, from coordinate 2,733,823 downwards.
TTACACTTTGATCAACCGGGTTTGGGCCTGGGCTTTCTTGTTTTTTTTTAGTTTTCTATTTCTTATTTTCTGATATTTTTATACATAGTTACACTTTGATCAACCGGGTTTGGGCCTGGGTTTTCTTGTTTTGTTTTTTTTTAAATGAATAGCCGGGTTTGGGCCTGGGTACTTCAGTCGGTTAACGCCCAAAATACACAGGATTAAAATGACCCTTCGGTCTTGGCGCCTAGTTTACATGTTGTAAAAAGTGCATTAATCTTCTAGCGCCCAGATTACATCCGCCCGTGGGACTGAGATAGATATTTAAAAAAAAAATGGAATGCTTAAGATCAGAAAGCTCAAATTTTCAGGGAATATTTTTATTTCCAACAATATTTTTAGTGAGGAACAAAAATAACAAAAAACGCACCCTAATTTATACGAAGTGTCCCATTGACTCGTATGTGTAAGCAGCAATTTTTACTTTTTTCCTAATAAAAATTACTGAAATAGCCAGCGCTGCTATAAAAAATAATGTGTTACATTTTATATACATTTTTTTACTCAAAACTTAAATTATTGCTTTTACAAATTCACGTATTATAAAAATAACCATACCATGAATACACAATGTGAGTCTTTATTTATATTTACCACTGAGAGGGCATCGACCTTTAAATGAAATCAGCTGCAATCGATTCTCGCATTTTATTCCGAAAATTCTCTTTAATATAATCTGTCTCGTTCTAGACTCTCTCATCCACCCTATCCCTTATCGATTTTGCAAAAAGCAGCATCCCTCTTCCACCCCCTCGAGGATCGGTACAGTCGAGGTCGTTTGCACTGCACGTATACATTTTCAGACGATTTGGTTTTCAATGTTGTCACACTTTTAATACAATTAAAACATTTTTTTTGTTTCTATATGAGGGTATTAGTTACAACTTCTTATTGAATTTAAAATAATTATTATTATATATTATACATAAATTTTATTTTTTTAATAATACTTCTTTATCATCAGAGTCACTGTCCTCTGAATTGATAATATATCGTTGAAATGCTTCTTAAATATCTATTTTTGAGATTTTTCTCTTCCAGCATTCAACAGAAATAGTTTTACTTTTATCACACATCATTTAATTCGATTCAAGTAACTTTTAGAAAGCTTTAATAGACTTTTAATACAGTTACAATTAAATTCTCATTAGCAAACTACAATTATTGACAATTTTACGATTCATTGCATTGAAGTAAGGTTTTTCGGTGCTAATAGTCTGGTAAACCTATCTGAAGCTACGCGGCATAGGTAAGGGGAGAGGAAACATGGCCGATATCTGTTATATTCATACCAATGGCATACGGTACCTATTTTATAAAAAAAATCATAACTATATATATAGAAACTGATTTAGATAACTTTTACTTTAACGATAAGGTATTTTTCAGCAAACGGTAGTTGTTAAAAAGCCTAAGTCCTTAAAATTGAATATTCCTGCATTTTTTGCAGTAACTTCCTAGTGGTCGGGACCACATTATATTAGAAAGTTCCAAAGTTTATTAATGCTAAATGCAAAAGTTTGAGATGCCAAAAAAAATTGAAAATACAATGATAGAAACTGATAATACCAACGCAACTGAATAATCAATGTCCGTCATAGTCGAAGTACCTAAGAAGGAAGAACACACGCGCTCGCTGCCAATGCCTTGTCAGGTGGTTGTTTAGCTACGGGCCCATCGATAAATCTTTACCAATTGAGTTCGTTTGGAGGACGTGTCATTATGGTTTTCGCACGACATGACGGATCTAAGGAAATCCAAAATGTGGAAAAGTGTTTACCTTTTAAAATGCTGAAATTGGAAAAAAAAAAAAGGAAATAGATAAAATCCAATGAAACAAGCATATTAAAGAACTAAACTTTGCCAAACTATAGTACTTGGTACTTGTACTTTTTTCCGTTGACATTTGAGTTTTTGTTTGTACAATGCTGTTTATTATTGCCATGCTTCTACTAATTTATAAAACTAGACATTCTCCCGGTTCCAATAAGATAGAAAACAATAACGTTTTGATTTTTTTGAAAAATTTTAAGGGTGAAACGTGTAAAAACAAACTGGTGTTCTAATGTAAGACGAACGGTGTACATTAAGTTTTAATCACAAACCACCTATCCTATTACTATAGACCCTTCCAGTATAAGGTGACTGACAGGTCGGCCATATTGCTGCGGAGGACTTATGTCATATTCTAGGTATCTGTCCGACAACCAACTGACTTATAGCATATGCCAAACTGATCGGTTATCCTTCAAAGCAATATGGCCGGCTTGTCAAAGTCAGGTGTTCTGGAATGGTCTTTTCTGTCCACAGGATAAAAAGGTTAAACTCTAGTTGAAATTCAACCTTCTACCACTGTTAAAAAAATTTAATCAAATAAAGCGACGTACTTAGTCAGTTTTAAAAAAAACACCACGTAATTCAATACTTTTTTTTTCTTTGAAATATTTATGTAGTACGTACATTTGTTTTCCACTTTCTCACTCCATGTATGTGTTAAACATGTATTTATTGTGGTTCAGATTAATAGTACTTTTGTTACGACTGCTGCTCTGTCATGTGGTGCTTTCACAATCATCACAGGTGGTTCAAGAAGTAATGTGTATAGGTATATCGCCATGCACGATAGTGTATAAATACTTGTTGTGAAACAGCGTGTACAAAAAACAGATGCAACATTCAAATAATTTTTTATTTTGAATTTTTGTTTGTTGTAAAATCCTCTAAGCGGGCGGCTTGTTATGTCGAATTTCAGAGATAAAATGGGCAGGGTATATTTTAACGTTCTTGCTTTGCAACAAGCCTTCATGGTCGATCTGAAATTGTTTTTGATCCATCTTTGAAAAAAATCTATCAGATGAACTATTGACCTTTTAAATCAATACATTCTTGAACAAACGAAGCATATAAATTATTTTTGTACTTCTAAATAAAGATATCCTTCGCAGAGGTGATCACTGTTTGCACATGTGTTTATTTTTTCCATTTTTGGATATTGGAAAAAATTAGCTCTCCTCATCGGACTGCCGCGCCGCCCTGGACAGATACCCTGTCTAAGGCCCTGCCAGAAAGGCACACAAAGCAGATACTTTTGAATTTAGGGTATTATAAATATCGCTTAATGTTAGTTTTTTTAAGTTTCTGTTCTGATTAACAACATTTTATAGGCGGGTAAGTCTAACGATAAAAAATATAACCTCATTTTATGTGTTTGTCAACATAAATAATATTCGTACACTATTTTTTTTTAATATAAAATTGATTTTCAAGAAAATCACGAAATTTTCCATGATCGTATTGAAACAGAAAATTGAATTAAATACACAACAAGTCATACATTTATAGAATATTTTTAACTTGAAATTTTTAAAGAAGGTCTCTGGAGAACTCAATATAAAGATCTAAATTGCTTAGGATTACTCAGATTTGATGAGGTGGCTATTTCATATTGCATAAAATAAACATTTTCATGAAAATGTAGAAAATGAACTGGTAGTTACTTTGCAAAATTAATTTTAATTATTGGTGCCGTAAAGGTTGAGCAAAAGTGGAAGTAGAGGGATAGAACACTAAATATAAATTGCTTGAGAATGCATGAATAGAAATTTTTATAAAAATTGAGAATGGAAAATGAGATAAAAAAACATCTGGTACTACTAGATTTGACGGCGATTGGAAAGATTAAAAAAATGCTAACGATAAAACAATTTAGAAATTCACCATTGAATTAATTACCTTGGAAATTTGTAATTACATTACATTTATAGAATATTTTTAAATTGAAATTTTTAAAGGTGTCTGGAGAACTCAATATAAAGAGCTAAATTGCTTATGATTACTCAGATTTGATGAGGTGGCTATTTCAAATTTCCTAAAATAAACATTTTTATAAAAATGTAGAAAATGAACAAGTAGTTATTTATACAGGATTAATTTTAATTATTGGTGCCGTAAAGGTTAAGCAAAAGTGGAAGTAGAGGGATAGAACACTAAATATAAATAGCTGAATTGCTCGAGACTAGGTACATGAATAGAAATTTTAATAAAAATTGGGAATGAAAAATGAGATGAAAAACCTCTGGTACTATTAGATTTGACGGCGATCGGAAAGATTAAAAAAATACTAACGATAAAACAATTTCCAAATTCACAATTCAATTACCTTTATAAAAGTTTGTTTCAAAATAACAATATTTTGACGACACGAACGTATGTGCCTGTCCCTTCAACAACTTAATGACGGGTAAATGGCCTAGATAGGTATGTTATCGATTCGTCAAAACCAATTTAATATCGCGCCACCACCTTTGTAATTATTGATTAGTCAGCGCGTCATGTCAGTTCTGCACCGACCCTAGCAGGGTCATGGTCCGAGAAGAAATCGATGAACCCCCGTCCTGAATGTGTTAGCAGGGTTGCCAGCACAAGTGCAATAATATACCCTCTCGAGTGTGGCTTATGTAACTCTCAAATATTTCTAGATTATCTCACATTAATTACCTGAAAAAAAAAACGGAAATGTTTGTTTTAGTCGTTATAATTGATTAGGAAATGGTTACATTCAATATATAAATGCAACTTTGTTATTCTCTGCATGTAGTACCTAATAATATGCATGCTAAAAAAACGGTTACGGGCTTAAATTCCCTCCAATATATATTTAAGGGTGGTAAAGGGCCTACGTGATCACAGTCAGACCTGCTCGTCTCTTCCCGAATTCTCACTATACCCTTCTGTCAAGTTAATTGTTTGCTGTGAAGGTCAATGTATTGAATATCGCTTATTTCACCCCCCTATAAATCAGGCAATTTTAAACGGTTGTAAATACATTGGACCTTTACGAATCATAAACCTTATTTTATATTTATTTTAAAAATCCAGAAATCCTTTCTCTTATTTAAAAAGGTTTTTCATGGTTTAATTTTTAAAACGTAAATATTTATCTTTGTTCATTTAAAATAAAGATAGTGAGCATCGTGAAAATACAATAGTAATTGTATATTTCTTCATTTTTCATTGTATCAAAACAAAAGTTAGGACTGTCAAATGGAACCCACCGTAGCTTTACAAAGAAATTAAATAAATACCAAAAATTATGGTGATTTTAAAACTAGCTAATGTTTAGTTTTTTAGGAACTTATTTTTAACTAGCACTGTATAACAAACATTTCAGTAGCTAGATAAAAGCTTGCATATTGGTTGAAATAGCTTCAGGCTGTCGGTACCTACCTGTTACGTGCTTTTTGTATAGATTCAAGTAGGTAAGATGTTATTCTAAACCTCCAGTTGTCTACCCGTAGCACTGTAGCACACCTGCCTTTGTGGAATAAAAACTAGGGACCAGCTTGACATATTACAAAAAAATAAAATGTATGACACTAAAATTACACGTTGCAAAGTTTTTATAAATTAACTTTATTCTGTATAGAAATTCCTTTGTCAATCTATTAAATTCTATCCATTTTCCTCTTAGTTGTTTTAAAGAAATTTGAAGGTTGCCATTGGTGGTAAAGTATGCAGGCAATAGTGTGTCGTAATTCTCTTATCAAGGGTTATTTATTTATATCAAATGCTGCTTATAAATAATTGTTCAATAGTTCAAGGATCATAATGTCTTCTTTCTTGAAACTGATCCAACAGTTTGTATAGAATAAATGAAGGAACATGTAAATTCACTATCATTAACATATATTTTTGTTTCAGATGGGTTTGTGAAGATCTTCCTGAACTAAAATTACCATTAGAGAACAACATACTGTGTGATTATGATACTAGAAGCTATGAGAGTATGAAATCACTGTGTGATAGGTTCAATAGAGCAATTGATAGTGTCGTTGCTTTGGTGAGTAGAATTGTTCGTTTAGATCCTCATACCAATCTGCATAATTGATTTAAACATATTATAAAACTGCAACATCTTGTACACCAGGTGGATATCCCATTTTTTAATAGTGTCTGTCCAACCGCTTAATGATACTGTGTCTGTTAGTTTTTAGGATAGGTCGGTATCCAAAGTAAATTGGGTTAATTTTAAAACTTCTTAGACTCATATTGTCAACCACATTATTATTTTCAAATAGTTTATGTGCAGTGCAGTTTATGAGAAATCAGGACATTGTAGTAATTTTTAGGCAATTCCTTTGTTAAATTTCATATATTCTTAAATTCATTTTAACTAGACTTCTCTTTTTATTCATCCTTAAAAGTATCCTGAATTACCATATTGGTTGGATATTTGCACAAAGGCATGATGACATTTTAGATAGATATAGAACAAACCATGTCTTCACTTTCTTAAAGCCACCAATGTTTGATAAAAGTATAGTTTTTTTATTATGTTTATAATCGTTTGTGTTGATTTAAAATTCAAATTTTGTTTTTGTTGCATAGTTTTTGTTCTATCGTTTGAATAATTTTTCTTTAAAAATAAATTATGTTAATTGTGGTAGTGTTTGAACTGCCATAAATATTTTTTTTATAATAAGATTAGTAACCATCTACTACAAATTGTTTCCATATGTTTACTGTAGTAATTTTAAAGAAATATTATTTGCATCATGTGAAGTTGAGTTCATGTTAAGTCGATCTTATCAATTGGAAAATGTAATTTTCCATTTAATTAAAGTTTGCAAGCAAAAAATATTGTAGATATTGTGTGGAATGTTTTTGTTTGAACATTTGGATGTACCTAATTATTTTTAGTTACCAATATAACGGTATTGTCTTTGGACAATTTACTATATTTGTGTTAATTAATTTATAAATACATCTCCACTCAATGTTTCTAAATATAAACTAAAATTATTTAAAATTGCAAAGAAGACTGTTGAGTCAAGCACAAATTTAAAATTGCAAATCGAGACAGTTCAATGAACGCAAAAACAAAGTAACAGGTTCAAATTCGCATAAATTTAAATACAAGTAATAAATAACAGAATAATATTTGAGTTTATTCTAAAAACCTCGTTTTTTTAAATGAGTTAATTTATAAACATTATTTTAAATTGTGTGAATTAAAAAAATTTAAAAGACAAAAAAAAAGTAGCAGAAATTGTCTTAGGCCAACATTAAAATCCAAATTCATATATTTTCCTTCCTCATATGTTGTCATATCGCATTATCTATAATAATCATATTGACTAATTTTTAATTGAATAAATATATTTCCTAAAATGCTAAACTGTCTTAATTCAGCTGGAAGTTGGATCTGTAATTTTCAAGAAGTACAAAAAGCTTGACTCTAGCAACAATATACCAAATCCAAGAGTTCATCCATATCTAAAATGTGGTTAGAATTCAAAAAAAGGGTTCAACAAAGTCAAACCACAATGTAATTCATTATATTACCACCAACCAACCAACTTGCTGCTACCAGTTTACCATCATCAGGCTCTAAATAGAAATAATATTGTAGACTTATATAAAGATCTTATAGTATTAAATGGTATGAATTTGAAACATTTCAACATAATCAATAGCAGATTCTACTTTTTAAATTTGTGCTTTGGTTGAAATATTTTTCCCTGACATCTTCTTCCAATTTTTTTTGCTTTCTGATCATATGAATAGAACCCTAGTTAGAAAAGTATTTGTAGTTGGTGTACTAGCAAATTTAAGATAGGTATAACGTTTTTCCTAGGAGAAAGGTACATCGTTATCAGCTCACCGCACAGCTAATTATCCTTCCAGAGGTCTACTGCGACATATTCTTCAGCAAACCTACAATGCTGCAGTTACAGATCCAGAAAAGTTGAACCAGTACGAACCATTTTCACCGGAAGTCTACGGAGAAACTTCCTATGATCTCGTATGTCAGATGATAGATCAAATCGAGATAACTTCAGATGATGTATTCATTGATCTTGGTTCCGGTGTCGGACAAGTTGTCCTCCAGATGGCGGCGGCTACACCGTGTAAAAGTTGTCTAGGTATTGAACGAGCAGAAGTGCCTAGTCGATATGCTGAGAGTATGAATAAGAATTTTCGTACTTGGATGCAGTGGTATGGGAAGAAATACGGAGAGTACAAACTTCTGAAGGGAGATTTTTTGACGGAAGAGCACAGAGAGAAAATTAACCAAGCTACTATAGTTTTTGTCAACAATTTTGCTTTTGGTCCATCTGTGGACCATCAACTGAAAGAGAGGTTTGCTGACTTGAAAGACGGTGCAAAGATTGTATCTTCTAAAAGCTTTTGTCCTTTGAATTTTCGTATAACGGACAGAAATCTGAGTGATATTGGTACTATTATGCACGTATCTGAAATGTCACCGCTAAGAGGCTCTGTATCGTGGACTGGAAAACCTGTCTCTTATTATTTACACATCATAGATCGTACCAAATTGGAGAGATACTTCCAGAGACTGAAGAAACCGCAATTAAAGGTTAGTTAAATTTGTATTCTTGTCAAATTTTATCTTTATCAGAATGAAATAAGGGAAAATAAGTACCTAATACTACAGATAATTGGTTGTTTTTATCATATATATACTCAATTTTAGAACGGAGAAGACGACAATTCAAACTCGAACTCAACTACTACCAGTAATAGAGGTGCAAGAGATAGAGCAAAAAGAGATTTATCCAAACAACTGATGGATTCGTCTTCAGATTCAGAATTTGACGACCGCGATAGTAGTTATGGACCAACGACACGAAAAGCTTGGTCTGACTATTGTTCTGTTAAAGGCAAAAGCAGTCAGTCTGAAGACGAAACGTCACCAGTCAAGGTACCTGTATATTTGAATCTAATAAGTCATACGCCTACAACTTTCAAATTTAAGTTCACAATTAATTTATTGATTTTGTTTTAGAATAAACGCCAGCCAAAGAAATTACGACGGAAGGTAAATAGAGGTGCCAAGATTGCAGTTCAACAACAAGAAAAAGGTACACAAAAAGTAGGGGCTAAGCCTAGAAGGGGTCGCGTGAAGAAAGCTAAACCTAAGAAACAAATAAAAATAAATGGGTTAGATCTTTTGCATAATGAGACCTTGCTAAGCACATCACCGCAAGCTGCAGGCAAGAAACCTCCTCCAGCACCTGGTTGCGTTGATCAAAAGCTGACCAACTTGAGTTCGGATTTAATAGTGCACAATGAACTGGATATACCCGAACAACCTGCAGAAACTCCTTACGGGTTACAGGTTCTCCTGGATATGTTCAAAGGTCAATATATGCAAATGCTTAATCAAATGAAAAATCCGAATTATAAGGTAATGATAGACTCACAAATAGAAGACGAAAAGGAGAGGAATAGAAAATTGAAAAGTCGTGCCGCACAATTGGAAAAACAAATTAAAGTGCTCATCGACGACAGTGTGGCACTTCTAAAAGCTAGGATGAGCGAATTGGGCATTAATGCTACTTCTCCTGTTGATCTCTTGGCTAAAGCAAAAGAAATTGTTTGTCGTCACAAGGAACTTCAAGCAAAAGCCAGCAAATTACAAGGACAAGTAGCAAATTTGGAAGCAGAAAGGGATAATTTTGTACTTCAAAGACAGGCAGAAGTTTGTGAAAAATATGTCGGTTCAGTGGCTTCAGATCTTTCCCCTAACGTTGCCCAAGATTATATATTAAGAGAAATATCTTCAACCTTAGCACATAGAAAGAAGCTTCAAAATGAGGTATCGAAATTAGAAGGAGACATAATCACTTTACAAAAGAGTGAAGAAAGAAAACAAGCGCAGGTGCTGGCTGCGAGACAACAACAGCAACCTGTCAAGGTTTCCAGAAAGTCGCGGGAATATAGAGCTCGTTCACAAGATTGGCCCGATGTGCCGGACATAGCAAAAATAGAGGAACAAAATCCTGAAATTTTAGCACAGAAAATTCTCGAAACGGGAAGGAAAATAGAAGCTAGTAAGATGTCTGCTATTAACAATAAAGTGCCTCAAATACTTAACAACCCTTCTAAATCCTTGCAAACTTCCTATAACCATCAATCCCACCAAAAATCTTTAGTACGTAATAATATGCCCGCTCCTTTACCTATGACAAAACGTCAGAAAACTACCCACAATTACCCAACGGGAAATATACCCAGTGTACAAATTAACACCAATATTTCTAAAGTACAAGAACCGCCCCGCTTAGCAAACTTTGAAGATCGTTTAAAGAGCATAATCACCTCAGTGTTGAATGAAGACGTTCAAAATAGGCCCAAGTCAGCCCAAGCACCAGTTCTTCAATACAATACTCAAGTAAATCACGAGAGATATTTAAATCAAGATAGACATATGACACATGACCGACATTTAAATTCTGAAAGGCAATTGACCTCTGAGAGGCACATTAATTCAGATCGACATTTAAGTACTGAAAGGCATTTAAATACCGATCGGCATTTGAATGTTGATAGAAGTCTAAATCCTGAGCAACCAGATTATACTCAAGTTTCACCTGCCAAATTAGCGCTCCGTAGGCATCTTTCTCAAGAGAAACTAGCTCATCAACAACTGCCGTATACCTCTTCAGATGGAATGCTGGCGACAAGAACAATCGGTAAGTTATCTCTTTGGCTATTATGGTTAGTAACTTCGTAATCTTGAAAAACTGCCAAATTGTATCTCCTGTGTTTTGCCTGATGAAATTCTAGCTTGGATTGAACTAAATCCTAAAATTTAAGGAAAAGGACGTCCAACAGATGTTTTTTATCATCGAGCATAACATAGTCTTTCTAGAAGCTTAAAAGACATAAAACGTTTACTGCTGTCCAGTCTTGCCACTGTTACTGTTTGAAATTTGAGGGGGTTGAACCCGCAAACCCCTCTGATTCTAAATTTGAGACTATAATCAGGAATTGAATATATATTGGACCTGAAAAAGTAGCAATAACCATTTTTTATTCAATTTGAAATACCTCGGTATTCCAAAATCAGACTTTTGAATTATAATATCGTGAACATTCTTATCAAGTATCTTGATGGTTGATATATATTTTAGGGGACCTAATGTCCGGTGAAATTGAACGAACTCTTGAAATATCCAACCAATCAATAATAAATGCAGCAGTGGATATGAGTGATATTCAAGGTACAGCGACATTGTCATCAAGATCGGTTGTTAATGCCAATTTACCTCCCCGTCCAGAAAGAGTGAACGTTAAAGTGCCTAATGCAGAACCACCCCCCACACCCAAAGATCCTGAACCAGCTCCGAGACAACAAGTGTACAGTCCCATTTCCCGACCGTCTTCCACTGAAGGACTTGAAGGATTAGCGTTCATGCATTCCCATTCTAAAGTAAGTTTATTTTTTATTTAAAATAAATAAAAATGTCTAATTTTTCTTTTGTTTTAGTATGTAAATCCATCTCAACCTAGTCCGAGACAACAATATTCCCCTCGAACAACGGTTTTATACCCCACGCAACCGCGAACGAATTCGGTAAATTCCACTTATTCGAATGACTTGTATACACCTCTTCCCCGCGCTGATATAAAACCCTATCACGAGTCCTACTTTAATGACATCAAATCACCTGTTCGAGTGGAACCCGAGGCCAGGAATGGATTTGTAGCTGAAGGATTAGCTGCTACATTACAATCAAGAGCACTAGGAGCTTCTATAAAGGAAGAAGTAGACATGTTCGAGAGAAGACAGACTTTCAATCAACAAGGATTGATGACGAACGCTACTGTGTATATAGAACAAACTAATACTGTCAAAACGGAAAACGGTGACGGTGCTTTTAAGCGAGAATCACCTGTTGTCCAAGGAGGAGGTAAGATTACATTTTTATTATACTTTGCACGTATTGTTTTTTATTTAGATAGTTGACTAAAATCATGACCTTCATTATACTTATAAATTGGTAATAGTGATTGAAGAGAACTTCGTGTAAATAGTTACATTTTTATTATCGATGGGACAAATTTTGAGGATTCATACAAAATAATTAGGGGATTTTAATTGATTGTTCTGTCTGATCAAATTCAGGAAATTTTAGATCTTATATATGTTACCGTGAAAGACCGAAATCTGGTGAATGTCAACATTCTCAACGTTGCTTGACGTATGTCCGAAATATTGTTGAGATTTCATTATTTCTAACTTACACCGGCGATTGTCGACATTCAGGATGCACTTATGGTGTATGTTAAAAATAATTTTTTTTTTGAAATAAAAACAAAAAAAATCTATAGGTCTTTTTATTAAAATAATAAATGGGAAAAGGACTTTGTTGAACTCAAAACAAACAGTAGAACATAAAAATATAAAATAAAATATAAAAAATAAGAATAATATCTTATTTATTGCAACAACTTTAACTACCGTGGCATTTCGAATTGCACAAAAGTTCCTTGCTTTTACAGCTGCATTTAGTCGTGGAACGGTGAGGGCTTTCTAACGATTGGGTATGCCGATGATATCGTTGTCCTTGTTGTTGGAAGGCACATTACCGTTCTCAGGGACCTCATGCAAAGGGCTCTGAATAGGGTACATGGGTGGTGTAACGAACACGGACTTGCAGTTAATCCTGCCAAGGCTGAGATAGTTGCTTTCACCAAAAAGAGAGGTATAAGACCTGAGGGTCTAAGTCTTGATGGATTACCATGCCGGTGGTTGAACAGGTGAAGTATCTAGGAGTGATCCTTGATAAATCACTGACATGGAAGGCTCATCTTGATAGTCGCCTAAGCAAGGTGACAAACACGTATTGGGCCTGTAGGAGAGCCATTGGTCCGAGGTGGGGACTGACCCCCAAAACGATCATATGGTTCTATAGAGTGATTATGCTGCCTATGCTCACATATGCGGCTCTGGTCTGGTGGCCGAGGGTAACCTTGGTCACGGCTAGATCGCAACTGGCACGCCTTCAAAGGGTGGTCAGTTTGGGGGCAACTGGCTGCATGAGAACTACACCAACTGTTGCGATGGAGGTGATCCTTGGTCTTCGGCCACTTCACTATGTGATCGAGGCTGAGGCGGGGAGGGCTTTCCTGCGATTGAAACGGCTGGGATACGTGCGAAGAGGGGAAGAGTGCAGGCACGACAAGAAGCTCCGGCTCCTGGAAGATATTCCAGTTCTGGCTCGAGCGGCTGATGAATGCCTGCGTAAGTACTACTTCGCTACCCCATATAGGGCCATGATACGGGATAGAGAGTCCTGGGAAAAAGAGAGGAATACACAGCCTAATGGGACCGTCTGGTACACAGATGGCTCATGCTCCGGTGATAGAGCAGGGGCTGGAATTTACTCCAGGAACCCAAGAACACAGGTTTGTGTACCATTGGGTGAGGGTGTATCTGCATATCAGGCCGAGATATATGCTATCTTGGAATGTGCGCAGATAAACCTAGACAGAGGTTATGTGAATCGACGCATAACCATATACTCCGACAGTCAGGCAGCAATTAAAGCCCTGAGTGGGTATACCAGCAACTCAGGACTTGCTAACGAATGTCGAGAACTACTTGCTAATCTTGCAAGGCGGAACGTGGTGCGGCTAGAATGGATTCCAGCCCACTCTGGTTTTGAAGGCAACGAGATGGCGGATGCACTGGCTGCGGAAGGGGCGGCAGCTCCTTTCTGCGGCCCGGGCCCGACCCTGGGCCTAACAAAACAAATAATACGCAAGGAGATGAAGAAGTGGCTGAGGAATCAGCACCTCGCTCATTGGAATGCTCTGCAGGGTCCTAGACAATCCAAACTTCTACTAAAGGGATGGACTGATGGACACGCCAGGGCAGCCACTGAACTACCAAGGAGTAGGCTAAGGAAGATAGCAGGACTCCTAACAGGGCACTGCTGTATGAGGAAGCACCTCTACAATCTAGGAGTAGAGGAAAGTTCCCTATGTAGGGGTTGCGGCATGACTGATGAAACGTCAGTTCATGTTCTCTTAGAGTGTCCACACTGGGCTGTATTACGCAGGCGAATCTTCGGAGTCACTGTCATGGCTCCTGGAGACACAAGCAGGCATCCACTGAAAAAGGTTGTGGCCTTTATTGAAGGGCTCGGCTTTATGGATGACTAGGTAGCAGGATTGGCACAATGGGCCCGCCAGTGGCCTCAGTGTCGGAACCTTGGCTTGAGTTGTCCAGGACAAGGCTCGCCTGCACATTTAGTAGTAGTAGTAGTCGTGGAACACTTCCTTTTGCAGTTATAACGTGTATAGCCTTGCCCTCCACTTTTTGAATTAGCAGAAGCCGCTTCTCTTAGCGACATTTCTTTTGTTGAAACTTCGTCCATGGAAAGTAACTTTTCTTTACAAATTACGAACTGATTACGGGTGAAAAGCTGCTTCAAGGTACCATTTTTGTTAGCTAATCTATAAAAGTCTGAATCCTCTATTCCAACAACAACCGGTAACACATTTCGAGGGTCTGTGCGACCACGGTCGACATCAGGGACTTGAATTCTTATGGTATCACCAGTTTGGGCAGGAGGAAACTTTTTTTTGAGGTTCGCAACTTTTTGGTTGCTTGAAATAGAAGATTCTCTTTTGCAGCTACTCTTTTTAAAGAAATTAGCTCGTGTTGTTCAGTCAGTGCTTGAGATGAAGATGTGCTAAGTGGTGGATCAGTCAGTGCTTGAGATGAAGACGTGTCAGGTTTCGGGTCAGTCAGTGCTTGAGATGAAGACGTGCCAGGTTGCGGATCAGCTCCAATGGTATTTTCATTATCCATGTCTGTTTCAACATAAGCATCTAGCTTATCACGATTCACTGTAGTAGCAATTGAATACAAATTATAAATTCTAATAAGAAAATTAAATTAGGTTAAGGAGCGCTGTCAAACGTTGCGTTAGACTGACGAAGACAAAGCTAACTGAAACAAGGGGCTGGAACCGTCTAAAAACTTGTCGCGACCTGCAGTGTCCGAGATTCACCGGACCTCATTTGTGTTTGTCGACATACACCGGTGAAAGTCCAAATGTTAATAGAATTAAGAAATGTTCGGACTTTCACCAAGGCATTTGACATTTGTCGACATCCACCGGCGAATGTTGACATTCACCACTTTCGGTCTTTCACGGTAACATATACATTACTTTCCAAGTTGTAAATGTTTTTTTATACTCTGGATAGTTCAATAAAAATAATTTTAGTTTCAATATTTACAGTTTTCACATAACTTTTTATATTGCTAGTCTGTATTTTCAAAAATTTCATTCTTAGAAGTAATTTCAATTTTATATAAAAACGGAGTACCTACACCATTTCTTGGAGGTATTTATCCACGAATTTTTACTACAGCTTGACTAGATGTCCGCCGGCGGAACTGAGAATTTAAAATTAAAATTACGCCTTAAAGCGGAAGTTTATAGCAAATATACACAAATCCGCCGAAAATGCTATAACATTACATTACATGCATACTTTGCCGCCGTCTAGATTTCTAGATGTCATATAAACTTCCGCCCCAATGCTGAATTCTAATTTTAAATTCATATTTCCACTGGCAAAACTCTAACCACACTGTTTTCAACAAACCTCAATTTTTAATTTAATTTTTTTAAATAAAATATACATATTTGCATTGCAAACGTTCGTTAAATTTGTCTCCTCGATAAGTCGCTCTTGGTAGCTTTAATTGGCTTTTTATTTTGTTAACAAAATTTGTTGTAGGATCTTTGACATCCCTCCGATATCCCTCCGATTCGTTCCTGTTTGTGGAATAGATTATCCTGTCAATTTCCCAAATTTTATCCCAGTATCAAGAATTTTTATCCAGTTATTTCATAAATTTTTTAATATTTTATTGAATATACAGTGTGACTGTATCTTGATATTTTTACATTATACTATTTTAACGAATAAACTACTAATTTGTGCAATATTTTATTCAGAAAGGGTAATATTTAAAAGGCATTGTATAATATGCTCTTGGATGTTTTAAGATATTGTTTAAAAGTAGATGGAATATGTTGCCTTGAATTATTTTTTTTAAATAATATTTTATACGAAACCTCGTATATAAACGTATAATAAAAATTTTGATGGTAGTGATAGTCAACATATTTAGCTTACATGAGTCTATAAAATTGTCGAATATGTTAAATATATTCAGTGCTATTCAAAAGTCCCTTCCCCCTCTCGTATCTTTTGAACGGCTACACTTACATTAATAAAATTTGGAGGGTGAAAATAAAGTGTTGTAAACTTCTCTACGAATGGTAACAGGTGACGCAATAGTAATAGATGACGTCACAGTGCCACTCTGGCCAATAATTTTAAATAGGAACTTATGACAAGTGATATCTCGTTTGAAAGGCATTGACATTGGCTACATAGCCATATTAATTTTGTTTGGGTTCAAACTAATTTTGACGGATAAATTAAATAAATATCAAAATTATCATTTCACTTGCTGTAAGAATCCATTGTTGATATTTGATTAATTAAATTTAAAAAAATAATTTCAATAATTTTGGTATTTATTTAATGTATCCGTCAAAATTAGTTTAAACCCAAATAAAATTAATATGGCTATGTAGCCCATGTCAATGCCTCTCTAACGAGATATCACTTGCCATAAGGTCCTATTTAAAATTATTGGCCAGAGTGGCACTGTGACGTAATCTATTACTATTATGTGACCATTCGTAGTGAAGTTTACACTTTATTTTCACCCTCCAAATTTTATTAATGTAAGTGTAGCCGTTTAAAAGATACGAGAGGGGGAGGGGACTTTTAAATAGCACTGTATATTTAAATTTAATTTTTTTTATTATATCGCCATGCTGGGAAATATGTTAATCCAAACGAAGTGAATTGTTAACATTATGTTTATGTGCTTTAAAGTACTGTTTATTACAAGCTTTTAGCTTTCATATTCTTCTTAAACTATTTTTTTTCTTATTTCTACTCTCTACTGCTATGTCTTATCTCAATTTTTACAGTTCCTCCCAAAAGAATTTTCAAAAACATCGATTATATTTGCGAAGTTATGAAGTTTGTCCTTCAGATATCCAATTGTGATTTTAAATTTATTATTTTAATTAGTTTCAAAACAATGAAGTTACATGTTTACAGATTTGCTAATATATTTTCCTAATCTATATATTCATTATTTTATCTAGACATGTACATGTACATTAGTTATTATTGATGCGTCGATGATATTCGATACCGAACACCAATTACATCTTAGGCACCTGTTTACTAACTATTTGTTTCGGTCTTTGATAAACTAATTAACTTTTAACTTCTCATTTGCATGCTTTAATTTGTAAATTATGAACGCGCGTTTATCTGAAAAGTAACAAAATATAGCGCTTCGTTTTTGCTTGAATAATAACTGCTGAAGTATAGCTTTAAAAAGCTTTGTTTAACTTCCTCTATTGGATATATAGAAATACCCGAATTATTGTGATATTTTGTATTTCTTCACATTGATATTCATATTTACCCCATTTTTCATAGCTGATTGATATTTTGTAAATTATTTTTAACTATAAAATTGTAATTACATTGATTGATTTTGTAAAAAAACATTTTTAACAAAGTAACTTTTAGTAAATAATTCTTGGTCTTTTATTAGTATTAATCAATTGATATAATGATAAATTAAATCTAAACATATTTCATCTGCCAAATGATCTATCGTTCTAATGGAGCTGTCAAATCTAAGTTACTTGTTTGTAGTAACGAATGGAACTTTGTTTTAATTGTATCTAGAATCCTCATCTCTTTCCATATGTACTCATTTAATATTAAAAGTAGATACTGATGTTACAAAGACACATAAAGTAGATAAAATTCAGAACTGAGATGGAACAAGCAAATATAACATTTTGGAATATTTGATGAAGCTTTTTACTAGCAAAGACATGCAACTGTAGAATATGAGAACCTGAGTCAACTGTTTCAATGAAATAGTTGCAGATCTAAACATTGGAGTAAGAAAATACTATGAATAGAAAAAGTTGGAGATATATTAGTTGATTTATACTTCAAACAGAGAACCATCAAACAGTATATTTAGTGACTGTATTGGTAGACTTTAGTTCCAAGCTTGAGGAGACTAAAGTATGAACATTTTGAATTGGTTATTGGCAGTTTCAATTTATAGTCTAGGTGCACGTCAGTTATTTTAGAATTTTAGCAGTATAGCATTACTTGCATTAGATTACTAGTTGGCATGTAGGCAGCGTAAATATTAGATATTGTCGAACTAAAGTTGTGCCAGATTCAAAATAACAGCGATCAGTTTGTATATCTGATGTAAAATCACTTGCTTGGAACTGATTGTGCATTCAGTACAACTTTCTGTCTAAATGTAAAAACTGTTTTTACCACAAAGGCATTTTAAAATTCATTTTAAACGGGTAAATATCGATGACGAACAAATCAATTAAAATTTATTAGGAAATTAGAAAAATATTGACGATATACCATTTGGCAGCAACTTGATTTTGTTTCGGTATAATACTAGTTTTTGGTGCTAAAGTATACTCTATTTACTGTAGTTTGTTTGCGTTAAATAGGAGGCGCACATTCAGGCATGCACACAATACTCACGCGCACAATTTAGCGCATGCATAATACTCCCTACCATACTAGATTTAGAAGCTGATTAAATTTGGTGGTAAGTAGCTTTAGCGCTATTTTTTCTTAATTTTGCCACACAGCTAATTTTAGTTTTTCTTTATTGATTTTGGTGGTGGTGGTGTTGATATTCTTATACTGACTTTTATAAATGGATTGACGTTCCTTCTCAAGTTTTCTAGAAAAAAAAAGTCTGACTAATTTCTAGATCAAATAAAAATTTAACATTTTTAAAATTTGCATGACAAATATGTACTCAAATTTTAGACATTTTTATTTTTTGATAAACATTCATCAGGTTTGTCTTTTTATGAAAACAAATATTATTTACATGAATTCCGATTGCTTTTATATAAATTCAAATTAAAACATTTTTTTCTTATTTGAAAATGACACAAGTTGAGATATGAAAAATGAGGAAACTATCCGTTCTGGATATACTCTATCGTGATACAACTGTAATATTCATTTTTGGCAACACATGAAGCATTTGCTAAATACTGGAGATTTACATTTTTGAGCTATTCATTTATATTTAACCATATAATTGGGGTTCTTGGGATTGATATTGTAGGAATGTGGCTGCAATTATATCTTAATATCCTACAAAGTGTATTCATATTCTACATGTTGATCTTTCAGATTGTTCCTTCTTAGACCTTAAAGAGTCAATGCACTCACATTTACCCGCGAAGGATTGTAAAGCTTGGAAATTTGAAGGAGGATAGATTCTGATTAAAATCTAATTATATATATATAAATCTAAAACAAGGTGCAAGTTTGGGTAGGGTAAAACCCAAGTTTAAAGTGCAAATTTTTGTACAGCAATTAGTCAGCTGTAATATTTAATTCATCTTCTCTTCGCTGTAGTGGATCATTGAAACCCTAAAATTTTGAACCTATTATCTAAAATAATAAGGGAGAAAAATTAATGAATTTTATGTATTGAGCTAATACCTATCATGTTTCAATCAATTAAAACAAAAATACAAATTCTACGGGGGTTTTCAGTACAATAAACCTCAGTTTCTGTTCAAAAAAACTTGTCGGTGTCATTTTCAAACATTAAAGAAATCAAACATTTTTTTATTAAGAATCACAATTAAACTCTTCCATTCTTGTTTTTTCATAATGATATATCTAAACAATTGTTCCAAGAAGCTGTTTTTCGTGGAATCATCTGTTTGAACCATACTACTCTATGTTAAGCAGCTTATTAGAATTTGGCAGCTCAACACATTGTATAGTGAAGGTTTCCTTTGTATTTCTTGATGACATTATAAAATTGTATTTAGTTGATAAGAATCATATTTATAAATTATTTATCTTACTTTACATGTATTCTTAAGGTAAGTTTGATACAGGAGATACATATATGAGAAATTGGAATGACTTCCTTTAATAATTTCTTAAAACATGAAATTGATTCCAAATTTCAGTAGTTTATTGATAGTTGAATATAAACTAACAAAAATAGTCATACTGGAAAAACTACCGAAAAAGTCCATCTAAAAAGATGGGACCTGTTTTCCAAATGAACTAACTTTTATAATCTATCTTATTTCTAAAACCACTCTAAATGATCTTGATCCTTCTTGGGTTCGTTAGTTGAAACGATGTACCTACTTTTGATGTGTATTCGGTATCTAAACTATTTTTCAATGTATCTACCCAAAATAGTATTAAAACTTTTTAGTTTTTAAATGTATGTTAGGTCAGTTATTACAATTTCCGCATATTTGCTACATTTTTACTGTATAGTACTGCCTTATGTAAAATTTGATTTAATTGTAATTTTTTTCTTTAGATGTAGACGTCGTAGAGGAAGAGAGTGAAGAATCAAAATGGCAAGATCGAATATCTTCGGGCTTTGACCGTTTAGTGGCATTCGCATCAACTGAGTTAGATAAACGACGCAGGTCTACTGAAGGAAATGACAGTTGCAATACGTCACCTGATTCTGGCATCGGCCATGGTCATGGTGACATTCCCCCTACTACTATAGTCCCACCCACAAAGCAACAGCTAAAGCTCAATCCCAACGCCAAACCTACCCTGTTTAAAATGCCCACAAGTAAGACGTACCTCGATTCATCACCCATTTTAGATCAAGGTACAGATGAATTAGGCACCCCACGTACACCTTCCCCTTCCTCTCCAGTTCGATCTAATAGTTTATCGATAAACTTTAGTCCAGAACCAGTACCTGTTGAAAAAAGTCCCACTAGATTGAACCCTGCGCTGTTAAAGTACCAGAGATATCCCGAGGATAAGAAGAAACACGATACCCATTTCAAAAAGAAGTTTTACTACAGAGAATGGAGGTATGACAGTTGGACCAAGGAAGAAAGGAATGACTGTGATTCCATCTAATGCCAAAACTGATTAAACTACTAAGCACGAAAGTCCAAAGTATAATATGAGTAAGTTGCCAATATGCAAATTATGCATATATGCACAGGCAAATAAATTAGATCGTGATTTAATTATTTAAACTTTCAATGTAAATATTGTGATACTAATGGGAATAAGCTCCCAATTGATTGAGTCTGAACTTGGAACAGCTTTAGTTTATTTAAATTTAACTCATCACATTTTTGTCAAACAATTACTGCTGTACCTTTTTTTAGAGATAGCTTAAACCGTTTTTATTTCTGGCACTTACGTGCCTTCTGTCAAAATAAATAGCACAATAGCAGATATAAATGAAAAATACAACATTCATCATTCCAAATTATTAAAATATAGTCTTGCAATCCATTATTTCTTTTACGGATATAATTTTTGGCCCGTTAGGTTTTTGCATAGGGCTTAGAAAAAAGGAACGTTCATCCAAAAAAATTTCGTTGTATATAAAGTTTAAATTACTAATTACTTAGTAATTTAGTTGTAAGTTAGATCTCAGTTGATATAATTTTAAATTTGATTATACTGGCTTAATTGCCATTACTGTGAAAAAGTACAAATTCTTTTAGTATGATCAATGGCCGTGTTGAAAAAAGTTTAAAAATTAACAAAACATAAGCGTTGTATAGAATTTTTTAAATTGATTTTAAAAGTTTTCTTTAAATTGTATTTAGTAAAGCACGTTACCTATTAATTTTAAAACTTTTTATACAAAATTGAAGTATTTAATATATATACACTAACCACTAACCTATTAGGAACATTAATAATAATTGAAATAAAAGAATATCATGAACGAACAATTCGGTTTAAACTGAATTTTAGCAGTTAATTACTATAAAATCTTCAGCGTTATAATATGCACCTGTTTCACTATTGTTTTTTTATCCAGTGATAACTGCCAAACAGAGTGGGTTGTTTTACTATTTTAAACGTAACTATCGGCTCCATTTAAAAAATATATACATACGACAGACTTTCGTGTTTTAAGTGGTTTCACCTAATATGGTCATAAAAATAAGGCAGACTGTATTTTTAAAATGCACCAACGTTAGTTCTTGGGTGCAAGACAACGACTGCAATTTTGTGTTCAATATTAAATTAAGAAAGAACGATAATTTAATTGGTATAATTTATGTAAAGTATCAGGCGAGTCCAAAATTTTGGCAACTTTTATTAATTTTATTATGTTTTAGATGTATCGATGTCACAAAATTAGTTTTCCGGTTTAACCGACAATTTTTGTTCGTTGTTGAAAATTATCTAGGTATTTAGTTAGTACGGATGTTATAATTCTTTTTGAGATCGAAAGTTATTTGGTATTTTTAACCTAAATTATTACACCATATTATACTTCTGAAATTTAAATTCACTCTTTCGTGGGTTCATATAAACCTGTAAAATACTGAAATATATTGCATTGGCCTGAAAATTTATAGAAACGTTTTACTACTCAATTACTTGAAGCCATGGTTCAACCCAACCAATAGTGGAAAGAGAAAAGTAGATATCAACCTCAAAATATAATTTATTGAAACATAATATATGAAGTTGATTATTAATTAAAATGAAGTTAGCGAAAGTAAGAAAAGCCACCACAATTAGCTGATGGGTATAATTCGATTGGAAATAGTTAGTTGGTTGGTAACACACAAGAAACTAGATCATATCATATCATTATAAATCAGCATAACCTCACTATTAAGTACCACGTGTTCTGAACGCTTTGTTTATTGTTTAACTACCAGGCTGTTGTCAAAATAGTTTGTGACGTCACGTGGACATGCCCTATTGTAGAAACTGATCAGCTGGGTCTCAACGGCGTATGCTTTCGATCAAGAAATCTTGTGTCTTGCATTGCATGTTGTATTGCACAATGTCAAGCGGCCTTTAGTATTTCCACTTTGTATAAGTACACCGACTATACTGAAATACTTGCAGCTTCATAAAATGTCAATTATATCAACATAATTATGATCTATTAGACTCGAGAATTCAGTTATTTAAAATACTGGCTTTAAATGTTTTTGAAGCAGCCGTTTAATACGAGATAAGAGGACGATATTTGAGAGTTTTTAAGGATGCGTCACATGACGTTTTGAGAAAAGATATGATTTAGAGGGAGAAAACTATCTATTCTATTTTGTTTGCTAAGGCAACGCATGAGTTTACATAACAGTTAGGGTTTTCATTGTTTATTCTTTTTTGATACATTTATTCATTAAAAACATTATTTAAATACAAAATATTTTATGTTTTATGATAAAATAGATGAATCGTATTTGTTTAATTTCAATCAATTTATTATCAGTATTTTTATTTATGAACATGATGAGTAATCATTTTTTTTCAATTATCTCTAGCTTTCGATTCTTAAAAAGCTTTAATCCATTCCTGAAATCAAGGTTCTGACTTGCGTAATAATAATTTTCATTAACTTAACGTGATAACATATTTCCACTTGGTGGATGTTAAAATAAAAGATTGTTACATGCTGTGTTTAGAGCAGATTTCGAATAAACGTTCGAGCCTTGTTGAACGATAGTACAAGGACTAAAAGTGGTATTAAGGGTTTCCAAATATTTTGGCTATCCTGTATTTGCGAATAATGTACAATTGTATTCATTATCACTGCCTTTAACAAGTTTCATCTCGTTTTACTTCTAAATTATTGCATTTAATTTATTCGTGTATAAAAAAAATGTAAATTATTTATAAAATAAAATGTACATATAAACCTTATTATAATTGAAAAAAAATTTAGTACAACTTTTGTATATAGGTTTAGAAAATTTTAAGATGTTTAGGTAAATTAATTAAACTGAGTATTTCCAATTTGGATTTTTTTAAGAATTAGGGAGTACATGGTAGCAGTATAGTTAGGTTACTCAACTGTTCATTTATCTTATACATTTCAATTTTTTTGCGTGCAAGTATTTTCTACTGCCAATTTTTATATGAGTTGAACATCGAATACTTGTCACAAAGTTAACAAAAATTATGTCTAGTTTTCGTCACAATTGCGGAAGATTTTAATCACATTTTTAAACGAACACCTGATTTTTCAGCACCAATTATTTATTTATATTTCCAATTACCGTTTGTCCAGGACGCGAGTTTTAACAAATATATTTATTGCATGTTAACCCAGCTAAATATTGTCCGTCAAAAAAGTTGATAAAAGAAATTGTTTTTTTAATATCTTTTGTCAATACTGACAATATCGGTGTGTTTTATAATTTAAACCTTTACTTTTGGTAGAATTTTTTAAATCGTAAACTCACATCTTAAGATATTGATATTCTAATTGTGTTTTTATTATCCTGATTTTTTTTATTGCATGATTCTCTAAACTTTATTTTATTTAAATAGCTAAAAGTAAACAATTTTTACATTATTACAATTTTGTATGTAATAATTCAGTTTTGTAAAGGTTTCATACGTAGCTTTTATTGGTATTTTTGTTTTGTTTTTTCGTCATATTGTAAAATCATATGAAAATTTTGTGGCAAGTAATTCCAAAGTTGGCTTGATGGAAATATTAAACACCCTCTACACCAGTGTGACCATTTTATCTGTGTGAGATGTACAGAGTAAGCTAAAACTTTATTACATACATTTTAGTTTTTTTTTCATTTTTATTAAAACGCCGGTATTGAACCGATTTATTATTATATTAATACAGTTTATTATTGTTCTAGTATGAAAAGTTCACTTTTTACTTTGACATTGAATTTATTTCTAATGCGGGCGAAAAAATACGGATTCTTACGAGAAAAATATTTTTTACATGTTTAATTGTGGTATTATAATATTTACTGTTAAATCTATTGTTTAACCTTGAGTTTACATAATTGTCACGTTTATTCCAAGTTACTTTTGATTTATATGTTACAATTCCTATAAGAATATGATTTTTCGTTATAATAAAAGTTATCTAGTTTCCTTTTTCGTTTAATTGCAAAACAGTTTACCTCACTGGCATAGAGAGTATCGTGATTTTCACACTGGTCATAAAGATATTATTTTTTGAACGCTCGTTTCTGTATTTTATTACACAGAAACCTTATTTCATTTTTCAGTTTTGACATCCCTCGAAAGGTATATATATATATATGATTTAAAAAGAAATATTTGCCAACTATGTGGCAATAATAACAGTGTACTCTTTTAAGAATATATTTTCTCAGATTTCGAACTTCTACACATTCATTTTCAAGGACAAATTAATGTATAAGTTCAATTGGATTAATTTCCGCTTCTACTTTTATTCTTTTAATTGCTATAAATTTTTATATTTGAAGCGTGGCTGGAATATAGGTAACTTTTTTATAATTCCATCACTAATTATAATTTGTAATGTGTGTAGTTTTTAACGGCTACTTTCACATAAATTCTTTCTATCAGTGGAACTGAAAAATACCAACAAATTTTTTTTTAAAATTCGAATTCGATTCAATGTTCACATGAATTTTTGAACTTGATAATAACGTCACTTCTCATTTGACAAGGAAAAAGTTTGATAATAGAAGATACAAACAAACCCTATTCCTCTTTTCAATATTAGTTTTATCAGACATTCAGACTTCTCAGAAGCTTTTGAATAAATGTAGATTAGAGTGCAGAAATAAATCGTTTTGTGATCCAAACTGAATTACAATGTAAACAAAATGCACAAGAGTACAGAGTATTTTTTGAAAACAAACATATAAAACCATTTTGTATAATACTTGATTTGTAGAGGTTTTTTTTAATAAAAACTCAATCTGAACATGGTGCACACTCGAGAATGGCATATCAAGATAAAAAATGCTTAAAGTGTTTTGTAAGTTCAAAAAAAGGGTTAGGTTTGTATGTACGATAGAAAGCAAAATATATTTTCAATATTGATAAAAACACAATTATGAAACAAGACAAATTAGCCAATTAAGTGAAAGTCCATTTTAAAATTAACCAATGTAAATGAAAAAAAAAGCAGTGTGGCTTGAGTTCCGACGGAATTATGAATTTAAAATTAGAATTCCACACCGGGTCAGAGATTATATGACATATCTAAATATCCATAGTAAATGTCATAATTTACGCAAACGCGGCGGAGTTAGTCACTAATAATATATATAATATATTGACTTTAAGGGAAAGGGTGAATGCAACGATTGTATTACCTCTCCCTTCTTCAAATACCTAATGTAGGGATATCATCGTATATAAATGTTTATAATACCATTCATTTTCTTGGCTTTGACAGCAAATGTAACTTGGTACTCGAACGAAATTCTTGAAAAAATAAACTTGAGTTTGACGTTAGATGGGGTTTGGGTATCAAATGTAAGCCTTTCGCCGCTGGGGCCCTCAGGACGGCGGCAAAGTAGGTACGTATTGTAATGTTCCGCCGCGATTACGCAAGTTATAGTAATTTCGGCGGATTTCTGTACATTTCTATATAATTCTAATTTTTAAATTCCTAGTTCTGACTGTGGACCTCTAGTCACAATGAAAAAAAGATATAATATACACTAGTCACCGTTGTCTGGGGTATATTATTCAATAATAAAACTACAACAATTGCTTCAGAGGGATAAGTAGTATAGAACACTAATTGGAATATAATAGAAGGTGTTGCATAAACATATTCAATCCAAACATTAAACTGAAGATAAAATTTGAGGAAAACGCACAAATTTTAACCAATCACATCATATCTTCTTGAAACTAAGTAATTCCGTGACTTTTGCTACATTATTGTAATTTTCTTTTAAAAACTCAGTCATATTTTAATATCATGAGAAAGTGTACACACTAATTATAATATTTAAATAAAAATTAGAAATCAGATAATTAATTTTTGAATAAAAAATAATCTGGTACTTGTTATACTTACTCTGTACATTATTTATTGGTGATATTTTTGTGCTTACTTATTTACTTTTTGTTACATAAGTTTAACTTTATTAACAATTTTTTTCATTGTGTTGTTATCATTACTTATGTTATAGTCTATTTTTTTAGTGCTATGTTAAGAATTTTTTTCAACAGTTTTGTTTGTAAAATTTTATTTCAACCACTCGTATTCAGTTTGTTATACTTTTTACTATGATTTCCTTTCAATTTTCAACCTAACCAAAGGTGAATTTTACCAATAGTAGTCTTATTGCAAAATACAATCTAAAAGAAAAAGACCACGCAATTTTTAGGCGACCATCAGATCTCTTAAAATACTGATAATTTGTATTTGACATAGAAGTTTCAAATTTAAGAAAATATTAATTTTATTGTGTTTTTTATGCTATTTTGACATTTGGTCACCCTACACATAATGTAAACAAACCAAATATGGTAGATTCAGCTTTTAAATAGTTCTTAAATATGAATATTGTCAATATTT
The DNA here is from genome assembly GCA_910591695.1 of Galerucella pusilla. Lineage (NCBI taxonomy): Eukaryota > Metazoa > Arthropoda > Insecta > Coleoptera > Chrysomelidae > Galerucella > Galerucella pusilla. Next base: position 2,706,498 of record CAJUYI010000001.1, on the reverse strand, counting down.
CAAAAGATTTGAGTCCACTGCTATCATCCGCAAGGTTTTCTTAATGAATTTTTTTATTTGTCTCATTTTTGTATATCAATAAATATCAGATTATGAGTTGAATAACTTTGAAGCGATCATCTATTCTTTATTTTTATTGTTATTGAATTATTTCTAAAATACGAGAACAGCAAAACATACTTTTGGGATAACCAACATTACTATTTTGAATGTGAATAAGACTAGGGATAGATTGTATGTTATATGTATTGAATAAGTCGGTAAATATGGTGTTACATACTGCCAATTTAATAAATATGTATATGTATTAAATGCAGTTTCATTCCTTTCCTTACATAATGAAGTACCTACACTCTACACTATTTCAAGTGCGAAAGGCTGAAGAGCAACCAAGAAGAAATTTTCTCTCCACAATAGGATTCAAGTTCTGCAGGCTTACTATTACAATACATCTAAAGATACAGCTAAAAAAACGATTGACATAAAATATACGTGCTCTGTGTTTACAGAAATTATTAATTGGTTGAATGCCACGTGAACCAACCGTTACTCTTTTGAACGGATATTGACAAAACGAAAATTCAGTATTAAGGCACTGTATAAATTCAAAATTTTTCATTATACCTCCACTCGTTTGAGAAAGCTACTGTGTTAGCGAAACGAGTCACATCTTTAATTTGAACATAGGTTCAAATATAATGTGGATTTTAACAAATTAAATTGTTTTATTTCATCGTTTAAATAATATAAGTATTAAAAAATATCTTCTGTATGTTCCTTGTGGTATATTATTCATTATTTTTTTAATTTCTTGGGAAATTAAACCACAATATTTTTAAATTCTTTATTTCAACGTTTCGGTAGCGTTCCAGCTACCGTTGTCAAGAAAAAATAAGTAGAAATTAATTTTTATCCCTAACTGACACAACAGAAAAAATTTGACAACTAGACAATCAAAAATTATTTTGAAGTTTAAGACTGCAAAATTTTGTTATAAAATTTTTATTAAGGTCCATTCATAGTAGATCATATCTGTGGCAAAATGTGAAATGAAATATTTCATTTTATGACATTCCAACGATATGATAGTCTACTAGAAATGGAATCCAGTGAAGTGCACGTTCCAGGAACGGTTTTTTATTGGGATAGCGCGTTTTTTTCGCTTATATTGGATATGTTGTTAATAAAACGCGTTTCTTGATAGTTTTTTTGTGTATGAATATTTAAGTTTTTGAAATATGTATACTCAGTTTTGTGATTTTGTGTATTGAAATGTGTATCGATTAACAAACTATTCAAATTATAAATCATAAGAAAACCTGGATAAAAACTTATGATGCTATCCTGATAACGCAGGTAATTGATTATTGGAAATTTCTCTTTCTAACATTGGTAACCAAATTTGACTACATTCGGCTGAAATACTGGCTATCCCAATAAAAAACCGTTCCTGGAACGTGCACTTCACTGGATTCCATTTCTAGTAGACTATCATATCGTTGGAATGTCATAAAATGAAATATTACATTTCACATTTTGCCACAGATATGATCTACTATGAATGGACCTTAATAAAAATTTGATAACAAAATTTTGCAGTCTTAAACTTCAAAATAATTTTTGATTGTCAAATTTTTTCTGTTGTGTCAGTTAGGGATAAAAATTAATTTCTACTTATTTTATCTTGACAACGGTAGCTGGAACGCTACCGAAACGTTGAAATAAAGAATTTAAAAATATTGTGGTTTAATTTCCCAAGAAATTAAAAAAAGAATATAAGTATTACTTATAAATCAACGTTGTTTCAACACTTACAATTACATCAAAAAAGACCCAGAACCTAATTTCACTGCGGATTATGTTGTTGCTCAGCAGTATAGTGGAAAAATTCAAACATTTGTCGAAAATTAGAAAACTAACTAGACGTCTACAGATGAGAATAAGCATCAGGAAATGTAATGAATCGCTGATGCAAGCGACAAGTTTGTAATCAGTTATCGAATAATTAGTTTGATTTTTTAATGCCAGCAAGCTTTTGATCAGCATTAAGCAATCGCGGCCATAAAGTAAAAGATTGGAGAGTATTGGGCGAACCATCTCTCCGATCAGAAGATCATAACAAGAGATAAACATGAGATAACCAAGAAAAACTGGAACAACTACAAAACCTAGCACATATCCAGAGAGAAGGAAATGCTCAGCACCATCTCGAAAATGAGTTTGAGGACCTAATCAGGGCAATAAGATGCACCCTGATGAAATAAACATCTGTCAGAATTAAGAGCTCAAACCCGGGACCTTTTTAATAGAGCAAAACTCACCGGAGATTGGCAGAGATACACCAAGGTGAGAAACACCTGCTAAAGGAAATTAGAAAAGCTAAAGGACATAGCTTGAGGAAAATCTGTGAAGACACCTGCTTCGGCAAGACTTTACATAGTCATGGCGAAAAGTAGGGTAAACACAGATATGGTTTTGAGAAAGACCGTCGGTAAATATACCGAAAATGAGAAGGCAAGAGTGCGACTCTTACTAGAAATTCATTTTCATGGGAGTACCCCAAATACGGGAGATAAACCTTACGGTCATAGCAGGCGTTTTGAGAGGAAGTACTACAATGACTAAGCACATTTGTAGTAACGATAGGTTGAACTGGGCTACGAATACCTTTTCACCTTTCAAGGAACCAGGAGCAGATGGGAATTTCCCTGCATTGCTCCAGCAAGGACAAGAAACTACTACGTGTGGTTAGAATCAGTCGAAGCAGCCTAGAACTGGGTTATATACCAGAAGCTTGAGAAAGGACAATAGTAACCTTCATTCTAAAAGCTGGAAAAACAGGCACAACAAACCCAAAATCCTTCAGACCAAGTACTCTGACATCGTTTGTTCTCAAAACGATGGGATATCAAAAATCGATATTTGTAGTCTTTGCTAAATTGTGACGCTGTAACGGCAATATGGTTAATGGCTTTATTCATGTTTAGAAAGCCTAAAATTCATACTATTATATTTATAGATCTATCACAAACATCCAAATATGAAACCATCCACCTCTAATCTGTGAAATTGAAAGATGGTAAAAAATACCTGCAAAAAATTTCAATGGCAGTTTGTACAGTGCTATTAAAAAGTCCCCTCCTACCCCTCCTACACCTCGTATCTTTTGAACGGCTACACTTACATTAATAAAATTTGGAGGGTGAAAATAAAGTGTTGTAAACTTCTTTACTAATGGTAACAGGTGACGTAATAGTAATAGATGACGTCACAGTGCCACTCTGGCCAATAATTTTAAATAGAACCTTATGGCAAGTCATATCTCGTTTGAAAGGCATTGACATTGGCTACATAGCCATATTAATTTTGTTTGGGTTCAAACTAATTTTGACGGATACATTAAATAAATACCAAAATAATTGAAATTATTTTTTTAAATTTAATTAATCAAATATCAACAATGGATTCTTATAGCAAGTGTTCGAAATGTGCTCCGTCTACTTCCTGACAGTAATACATCCTATTAGTAAACTCTTGTCGTACTCGTTCGAATGTGTCAGCTGAAATTGCATTGCATTCTTCAATAATTCTTTCTTTCAAAACGCCAATCAGCGTTGTTCCTAGGAAAAATTTGTTAGTAACAGATTACCACGCAAAAACGTGATAGAATGTTGAAAAAGGTAATAGGTTGCTCTTCTTGTTTTTATTTCCAAATATAAACAGGATAAAGGGGTTTATTTATGGTTATGAAATTTCAAAATTTTGACACTTCGACCAGAGTTATTTCTTAGAACATAAAATTATTTGGCAATTTAGTATTCTTCTCTTTTATACTCTTGTCAATTTTGGCCCTTACCTGAGGAGCGGGTAAACAAACAATGCGGCTCCATCAACTGCGCAAGACTCAAGACTTTGCCAAATTTAGTAGTAGCATAACAATATTGAAATAAATATGTAAATATCAGAAATATAAAACTAAAAAAAAAACAAGAAAACCCAGGCCCAAACCCGGTTGATCAAAGTATAACTATGTATAAAAATATCAGAAAATAAGAAATAGTAAACTAAAAACAAACAACAAAAAAACCCAGGTCCTAACCGGGTTTCGAACCTACGACCTCATGAGTTTGTAAGCTCAGTACCCTACCAACTGTGCCAATCTGCTCACATTCAGACACATCGAAGGTTACAGGCTGCTTGGACGCATGCGCAACTCAACTATGTATAGAAATATCAAAAAATAAGTAATAAAAAACTAAAAGAAACAAAAAAACCCAGCACCTAACCCAATATTGAAATGAATATGTAAATATCAGAAATATAAAACTAAAAAAAAAAACAAGAAACCAGGCCCAAACCCGGTTGATCAAAGTGTAAGTATGTATAGAAATATCAGAAAATAGGAAATAAAAAAAAACCCAGCATCTAACCGGGTTTCGAACCTACGACCTCCGAGTTGTAAGCTCAAGACCCTACCAACTGCGCTAATCGGCTCACATTCAGTCACATCGAATAGAAGGTTAAGGGCTGCTTGAACGCATGCGCACCTCAACTACTAAATTTGACGTGGTGGGTGGAGCCGCATTGTATGTTTACCCGCTCCTCTTACCTGTTCTGATCCTGTGAGCAAATGTCATTGCCAAATTATATTATCACTCATGGCCACCTTCCATGTATCATTCATAAAAAGGTAATAGATTTTTATCAAAACGTAATAGGGTAATAGATATGGTTAAAAGGTAATAGATCTATTACGAACGTAATAGCAGGAACAACACTGACGCCAATGCCATCTGGTGCCGTAGTATAAACCTTGGATTTCAAGAACCCCCATAGAAAAAAATCTAATGGTGTCAGATCTGGTGACCGAGGTGTCCATTCTATAGGACCTCGCCGGCCGATCCATCTACCTCGATATTCTTCATCCAGGTAACGTCTTACTGCACCATAATAATGTGCAGGAGCACCATCTTGTTGAAATGTTATTTCCAGATGGCCGAATTTATCTGGATTATCTTCCAGAATTTCAGGAATTAACGGCTCAATTGCATTTTGTAACATACACTTCACCGCTTAAATTTGATTTAGGAAGACAGGACCAACTATGTGGTTTCCCAAAATACCTGCCCAAACATTGACTTTTTCTGGAAATTGGGTATGCTGTTCACGAAAGGTGTGAGGATTTGTGTCACTCCAATACCTAACATTTTGTGAATTCACATTTCCATTGAGGCAAAAAGTACGAGGTAGATGGATTGGCCGGCGAGGTCCTATAGAATGGCCACCTCGGTCACCAGATCTGACACCATTAGATTTTGGAACGAAGTTCCTTATCGCGCGTTGTGGAAGGAGGCTAGACGGATAAAATTCTTACCAAAAGTTGTCACGACACTTTTTGATATAGGAAGCTATTGTAAGCTGTGCGGCGTCGCGTGTTTCTCTGTCTGCATCTTTCTCTCTTATAGAAAGCAAATAAATTGAAAAAATTTTCACCATAGTCCCGGCGCGAACCATCAACCTACGCGTCTATATCAAGGCATTCAACACATGCTGCCATGAGCTCTCATGTGTATTAGATGCGAAGAAAGGTATTACATGCTGCAATGTGCGATTATATACTGTTGCAATTTGAATCTAAGTGTGAAATTAAATAAATATAATATTAATTTCTTTCGAATTTCCCGCTGGGCGCCAGTCCTTGAGCTATGACAAAAAAATTGTCAAGCAACAAAGACAAAATCCTATTTATCGTTAATAAAAAAAAAATTATTCCAACTACAACAATTTTACTCTCACTATGGGTCGTGCTTCAGTACTGTCATCCTATAGCATGAGTTCCTTAAAAAATTTAACCCCAACCGTAATTCTATTCTATGATTCTGTCAAACACAAACAGTAGTGTCATAGAAATATAAAAAGGTGGTGTAATTTATTTTATGGTGTAACGTTTAGCAAATAGAAAAGAAGAAAAGTTATTTATAGTAAAACAAATCTGTGGTATTGCAATAGAAAGTATTTATTATAATAACGATATGATTTTATACCACATGCATAAATTCTTATGTGATTTTAAACAATAGTTAAGCTGAGGTAAGTCTATTAAGTTTCAAAATATTAAAATAAAACCATCTTATGGGTGTCAAATAAATATGTGATTTTGAATTTCGTGCTGTATTTAGGAGTCCTTTTATTTTTTAGAGGTTATGTTATATTCTAGTTTAAGATTTTAAATGCAGCAACACGTAATTCAAATTCAATTAATACTAACTAACTTTAACTGAAATTAATAATAAGTTTTGCAATAAATCTGATTAATTTTGACAGCTGTTAAAAAAAAGTCTTTCAGAATTTAAATTTAGATAGATTTGGCCAAATTCATGAAATTGTACGTACTTATAAGTATACGGTGGATATTTTGCAAAATATTATAGGGTTGATACCTGGTAATCTTATGTATCTGTTTCTTCCAGGTATGCTTCAGAAAATATTATGGTTTCAGCTACTGGACAGTGTAAGTCATCCCTAGACCATGTGTCTTGAAATTTGGAGGTATAGGATTTATCGAAATGGTGTAAATGGTACTAGATATAATCAATCCGTTATACTTTTTTAAAAGTTTTCAAAAGCATCAAAAATTATCATCTCCTTCTTATTTATCTCAAAAAACCCTCTTCTCCTAGCAACCATGTAATAGCTTTTTCTTTATTCTATGTTCATTCTGCCAGGATTAAAACAAACCTACTCCAAGTAATTCCTGTCCCACTTTATGAAACAGGTAATCAATAAATAAATTCTTGTCAAATTAAATATTCATGTTTTCTTTTGTAGAATTTTGACCTTTGAATGTTCACTTGGGAAAAAATTCACTTTTATTTGTAATTCTCAAGATCACTTTGGTGCCACTTACACAACTTAAAATTAGTTACAAACAATCTTATGATCTAATAAAATCCTTTTCCCCCCTATATTCTGGTTTCATTTCACTATTTCTATGAAATAGAATCTATCAAATATTTACTAAATTATACGATCAGACTTGTTTTACCATAGTAACTTATTATTATCAGTTTCAACATGTTACAATACAGATAATAATAATAAATGCTTTTGTATTTTTAGCAAGTACGCACTATAACCTCTCTTTATTATTGTGCTAACCAAGTCATACGCATTATAATCTCCACATTTTGTGTGTTTAGCAAAGAAATTACACAAATTAGCTAGCATTTTTGGCTAGTTTGTAAACTAACAACATTAGTTGGATAAAGTGTGAACTTGATATTGATAGTCATATCAACCAACGAGTTGATTATTATGTATTACTCAACAAACAAATCAATTCTCTTGGGTTAATTTGGTTTAGGATAGTAAAATCCTGAGTCAAAAATGCTCTCTTCATTGGTACAATGTAAGATTGTTATAGGTACCTATTATTACTTTAGGAAATGTCTTGACATTTTCCAACTTTAAAAATTGTTGCTTACATATTTCAAATTCGTTGCGGGTAAAGAGCTGTTTAAGGACACCGTGAACAGTTCCAATTCGGTAAAATTAATCTTCTACACTCATTATGACGCCCAATATATTTCTATGATTTGACCGATTTCGATCTACATCAGGGGTCGAATTCTCGGACCAGGGAATAGCGCTCCCCAAGAGAACACATTTTTTGTCTTTATTTCGCTTAGTTACTGTATCACTTCAGTGACAAGGACAAAAGATCGCTTCTCTCAGGGAGCGCTGTTCCCTGGCCCGAGAATCGGCACCCAGGGGTGCTATTCTCGAGTCAATTGCGTATACGAAATTTGATGGTCATCGATAATTTGCGTATGACTTGTAGTTGTAGGTATTCTCGAATCGTAGTATACGAAATAAAGCATCCGCCAGTCGTACGAATTCACACGTATGGGTACTAGGCATACGAATCTTCTATGCGAATGCCAGTTTTCATAAGGGGCATGTGCATATGGCATCTTATGATCAAAAAGAAGGGGTTAACCTCTATTTTTTGTTATGATTGTGTAAAGTTTGAAATGAAATTTCAAATTGATTTGTTTTTTGTTTGATGTGGCCATGTGGGTGGATGGACAAGTCAATTTTATGTGAATAAGAAATATCTCAGTTGAGTTGAGTTGTGGATGGCTTTTAATAAAATCCACCAACTCCTTACGAGAGGACTTTTGAATAGCACTGTATAATTCTTTTCACAATCTAAGAAACTGACCTGACCTGAGATGGGATATAACGACATGTAATAAAGCCATAAAAGTATTAGCCGTGACAGGGTCGCAATTATTTTGTTGGCGAATAAAAAGTTATTACCTGACATTAATATAAGACTTTTAGGTCATTCTTATTATAAATACTTTATTCTTTATCAGGTATAGTGCGGCTCTGCACGGTAAATCAGAAAAGTTTTATGGTTTTATTGCATCTCAATCCTAAGTCAAGTCAAGTCAGTTTCTTAGATCGTGAAAAGAATTATACCTACTCCACTATCACACTGCTGTTACAGTAGATTTGTGGTGGTATCTAGCATCCACAGTGGGCTTGGAATCAATTGAATTCAAAGCAGAAAAGATTTTTGTTAAACTATAAAACAATTTATCCAAAAATAAGAATAAAATTGAAAAATGGCACTATTCCTCTCAACCCCTCAACTTCACAGTGTTCGGTTAATGGATTAAATATTAAATGTATGAAAACTAAGTGTAAGATTTACATAATATTTAATAAATTTCTTAATTTGTTCGAAACCTTCGTTTTTACAATTGGAATTTAATTTAAGACGACATCAATTCCGGTAAACTCCAAAAGCATAAAGTGAATATTTCTTACACAAAGCTCATTTAAAACAAATAATTATACTGATCTTTTTTCTGTATATTTACGAAATTCTGAAGAGGTAACGCGGTGTGTCAGAAAAGCGACTGATTGAAGTGTATAAAGAAGCATCCAAGCATAATATTTTAATTACAAAACGGGATCCTACTTTAATTACACAAGTCGTACACGGACAAAATATTTAAAATGATGTTTTTATTTGAAGTCTGACTGTACAGTTATAGCATGTACTTGTAATTTAGAGTTGAGTTGTGAAACTTCCCTAAATTACCGCAAGACTTTTCTTTTAAAACTTTTATACGAATCGAGAATATAAAGCGGGTTAACTTATTTGGTGGTTATTTAATTTCGATAACCAAATAAGTTTTGATGGTACTAATTATTTATATATTTGTTGAAGTAGTACCTAGATTTAAAAAAATCTTTATAAAAACACTGAATTTTATAAATGTGAATGTTCAGCCTGGAATATTTATTTATTTATTATATTAAATTTGAAGACCCTTTAAGTGTCTACAAAATTTAGGGTTGCCACATTAAGTATTTTTACAAAAACACGGGATCTCAAATTTTAAATCGGGAGTAGGGAGAGACGATATGATTCCGATTCTACCCTAATTAATCTAGTCAACAAGTGCCTTTTTGGCCAACTTTTTTCAGCAGTCTTCGAAAATTATGATCGAGGTGTCATTCGATTCGGGATGGCATCTAGATGATTTTTGAAAAAAATGAAGTTCCGCAAACAAAAATTGAAAATGTTATTAACAATTAACTAAAAAAGGGGGTTTAGTTTTTAGCAAATATCTCAAAAATTAATAAAGATTTTTCAAATTGAAAAAAAGATTTGAAAAGAGGAGGAAATTTTCTAAAAAAAACCCCGACTCCCGGAACTGTAGGACCAATATTTATAATTTTCCCAGTGGGATGAAAATACGGCCGAAAACGGGTGTTCTGGCTTCCGTAAGCCACGCCTACTTTGGACACATATTAAATATGAAATTTAAGAAATGAAAAAATTCAGGGGCTTACTGGATAGATAAATGAACAATAATCCGCCTGAAAAAAATTTTTATCACAATTTTTCAATTAGTTATTCAATTGTTAACTAATAATTTTTTTCTGCTTGAACATGAACATTGCAAGTGTGATAATTGTTAAACTATAAATTTGAGATTTTTTTCCTCTTCTTGGAGCAATTCTTGAAAGACTTCACAATAGATCCCCGTTGGAAAAATTGAAAAATGTTTATTTTTCAGGTTTTTATTAATAATTATCGTTGTTGCAAAATTAAAAACTTAAATTAATCAAACTTCATTTTTTTCAAAAATCATCTAGATGCCATCCCGAATCGAATGACACCTCGATCATAATTTTCGGAGACTGCTGAAAAAAGTTGGCCAAAAAGGCATTTGTTGACTAGACTAAATAAAGTTTGAAGAAAATCAGTATAGGAATTTTCGAGCTGCATATACGAACAAACGAGCTTTTAGATTAATTGGGATCATATTGCCCTGAACAAAAAAATATCCTCTAAATTCACGGAGGAAGATTTTGATTTGTACGGAGAATCGTCCCTTTCAGAACAAGGAGACAGCCAATTGCTATGTTTTAATTTAACAAGGAATGCAACTTGCTTTTATTTTTAAAAATTTTATAAAATACTTTATCTGGTCACATTAATATTACTGAAGGTGTCTATAATTCCCTTGGGAATAACACTTCCTCAGGCTTGTTTGATGGCTTCACAGTAAACTTATCTAGTTACTCTTTGATATGCAAGATTCGTCGTCAACGTCATCTGACCATCATTATTACTATAAAGTACGCTCTCACCCATGTTGATAGAAAGTGGATTTGGAAAGTGAAGGGCTCGACAGGTCTCTGAGTATGCTAGGAGAATAACAACATTCCCCATTGTCATATTAAAAAAACACTGTTACAAATCCAAGCGTGGTAAATATTTTAAAATTTGAATAAACTGCAACTTATCTTTTTGATACTACTGGTTGATCATTTAAATTCCGACACATTTGATGGGCCCATAACTTGGAGAAGCGGTTTTGACTGAACGGCTTCAGAAATTAAAAAATTATTTTTTCCACGTTGTTGCCAATTTATTATCTTTTCCCTAAACTCCAAGAAAAAACGATCACCCAGTACTGTAGAAAATACTTTCTTGAAAATAGCTCATCGCATGTGTGTACAATTGTAGCATTTCTTATATTTAATGTTTTTCTCTCCTCGGACAAGTACAGAAAATATATTTTATTTGTGAAATTTGTTCCAGTGCGCTCTAACTTCAAGAATTAGATTTCTAACCGGTTCAATAAATTCTGGTTCAATCATGGACCGATACAAAATATTTGAGTTTCTGTGAATTTATCGCAAAAGAGATAAAATTCTCGAGAAAAACTTATCGGTGAGAGTCGAGGGAAGGAAGGAAACTAATGACACGAAAAAAGAACATGAACTTTAATTTTCTTCAGGATTTCATCACTATAAATCTGTTTGAATTGGAGGTAGTTTCGATAACATATTATTCTTTTTTTTAGGAGACTAAGTAGTTCAGTCACAATATTAAACTATACTATACTATATTAAAAAACTAATATAATTAAAATGAGGTTACAAGAATGAAAATTTCAACATTAGAAGTGAAAGTTAACTTTTCTTACACTAGGAGAATTACAGCACCTAGTCATACCAGTCCCATAGTTAGTGGTATTTCTTCTGCCGGTGAAAATAGGCACATAACCGAAATTATATTGGAAGTTACGTTATTAATACTTTTTCTGATGCTTCTACATACATTCTCAGTCTATTGGCAATACCCTCTATACTATGTATGTATGTATGTATTTTGGGGTGACATTCACTGAGACCTGAAAGATCTATTGTGCCCTCTTACATACTTACTTTCTGAGGTAGTTTCTGAGGTGAGTCTCAGAATTTTAGAATATCTGCAGGCTTTAACCTGGGTAAATGTTCCTCTTCTATCCAGTAATCTCCCAGGTGCTGTGCTCTAGGATTCTGAAGTGCTGTGCAGTTGAAAAGTATGTGGATGGAGGTTTCTTCTTCCACGCCACAAAATCTACATTCTTCTTCCTCCACTGTTTTGTGCTTTTTCAGGTGTCCATTCAGGCGACAATGTCCCGTTAGAATCCCTGTTAAAACTCAGTTTTACTTTGACTTATGTATTCATTTAATCTCAACAAGTTGTAGTCACCCAGAAGAATCTTTGATTGTATAAGCCCTACTAGATCTTTCCAATGGTCAGATCTTCTCTTTTTCTTGGCTTAACCTATTTCTTTCAATATTACATTGGGGCTGATTCCGCAAAAGGGTTCAGGCCCCCTCTTTGCTAGTTTTTCTGCTATTTCATTTCTTTCTATTCCACTGTGTCCTGGAATCAATAGTAAGGTGACTATATTGTTCTCACCTAGTACATTGAGTTTGTCTAGGCATTCCCACACCATTTTGGAACTGATTGCACAAGAGCTCAGTGCTTTAATGGCTGCTTGACTATCCGACATTATGATAATCCTTTGCCTTCTCTATCCTTTATCAATATTAAACTGGGCGAACTTTCTTATGGCGTGGATTTCCGCTTGAAAGATACTTGGGGTTTTTCCCAAGCTTTCAGAGTGTTTGGTTCCTGACCCGAACACTCCTATCCCAGTTCCTCCTATTGCTTTTGAGCCGTCTGTGTACCATTGAATGGCACTCTTTCCAAGTCTGGTAATGATTTATACTAACTTAGTATTGAATTTTTTTTTCTCTTCGTATACCTAATACATATTGAATTCAAATGTGTTTTTTCTACGTCATTGAAATTTTTTAATCATACCGAAATCTTTTACTTTTAGTTCGCCCTCCATTTAGAAGAGGGCGCGGTTTCAGTTTATCTTATTACTGTTGTCGTGAACACTATCTATTTTATTGGTGTTTTATGGACCCGGATATATGTAAAGAAAATTGTTCAACATACTGAATTTCACATTCAGTGCTAGAATATGTGTTAATGGTGTTATCATGCAATACGGTTATCTTTCCTATTTTCATGTTCTGTTTTTAATGTCTCTGGCTAATGTAATTTTATTTTCAAAAAATATTATCTTAGAAAGTACATACATACTATATCGACGCCCCTGCACACGGGATAGTACCAATAAATTTTATTTTGTAATTGATTGTTCGCAATTGTATTTTTATCCACTGACTTGTTTGACAAATATCGCTTCCGTAGTTGCGAGGAGAGCAGTAAACGGGCATGCATTAATTTAATGAATTTCGTAAATTATATTGTTGTGAAGTTGGAACTCGTTGACAGCTGCTATATCTCTTCTATGGTGCAATTTGTGCTATGTCCATTTGGCACTACATGACATTTAATTTAAAGATGAAAAGATATCGGTGTAACTGTAATTCTAATACATATTCGCTATTACCATCGGCGTAGCTAAGCTAAGTTTCGTAGTGTATTAGCCACCACAAGTTTTTAATTTCTGTAATATAATAATTTAAGATCCAATTTTTTAGTAGAATAGATGACTTTTTAATGGAACGAAATATACGATAAACAGTACCTATTGAATTTTGTTCTAAAGCAGGAAGAGAACGGTATATTTCTTCAATACTATCGATTTTTATGGGGTGCCTTTTCTTACCACCTTCACCACCTTTCGTCATCTATCCTACCTACATGGCCTAACCATCGCAGCCACTGTGCATGAATTTTACTTGTAATGCATAGTAACTTATACATGTCTTGGATTTCTTTGTTCGTTTTTCTCCACTGCCCCGCCTCCTCAATCCCTCTGTGAATTTTTCTTACAATCTTTTTTGTTCCCACCACTCTACTTTACTTTTATTCCTTTCATTTAATATCCAAGCTTCACTTCCCTATAAGGTAGGTCTGATCTTTGTTGATCTTGTTAATAATTTAGATTTTATCATATTTTCTAGAGCTCCCAAGGCTTTCATTATCCGTTTGTCCATTTCCACATCTTCATCGCTTTTATCTGACACTATTACTCACAGATATTTAAAGTGACTTACTTTTGGAAACGAATAGTTTTTACCATTGCTTGTTATATCTATTATCGTGTTTTCGCCAGCACCCACTTCTAAATATTTAGTTATTCCTTCATTGATATTAAGGCCACTTTACATCAAAAGTCTTGGATACAGTGCCTTCCGCCATAACTTTGTTTGAGGTTTCAGTAGTTTTTACCATTTTTTTACCGGCAGTCCCAGTCTGCTCATTGCTATGTACATGTTTTGTCTGTCATACGCCTGTTTGTTCCATATGTTCTCCTCTATTTTCCTGGTCTCGTGGTAATTCAATAAGGATTCCATTTGTACACCACTTCCCTTTTCGCCATTCCCTAACCTTTTCCCACATTTAGCGTTTCCTCAAAATCTTCAACCCACCTACGCTTCCTATCAAACATCCTTCTTTGTCTTTGTAATACTGACTTACTATTGTTTTAAATTTTTTATTTTTCTCAACTTTTTGTAGAAATTTCTAATGTTAGGTATTTATCATGTGACTTTCTATATTTTGCAGTTTTGATTTCCAATGGGAAGTATTCGTTTTGTTTTCTGTTTCTATTTACTTTCTTGTATTCAGTTCATCCGTATTTCTTCGCAACATTTGTAGTTTTGCGTTCTTCCTATTTCTGCTTTACATTCTTTATCAAACCAACCCTTCTCCTGCGTTTTTGTTGTAGCCAAATATTCACTTGCTGCCTCTCATTAATTTATTCTTTATCGATATCATCTTCTTTTTTGTAGTTTTCTAATTTCATTGTTAGCGCTGCTTGGAAGCTATTTTCGTTGTGCTGATCATTTAATTTAAGCGCACTAAATCTTCTTGTCGATTTTGGCTTTGCGTATTCGTTGTTTGATAGCACCATCTCGAGATTCATAATCACTAGGAAATGGTCTGAATTGATATCAGATCCTCTATAACTTCTTATTTTTGTGAATGCTGTGGCATGTTTATTTTCAATGAGCATATGGTCAATTTGGTTTTTTGTTCAGCCCTGTGGTGATATTCATGTACTCACTATTTTCATAGCATATTCTGTCGATATTTTCATTAGAATTTTTCTGTTCACTTTTGCCACCCGTAACTTTTCTATACATTTCTTCATTGCCGATTTTAGCGACGAAGCCTCCTATAAATACTTTAATATAATATCTTGGCATTTTCTTTAATACTGTTACGCGAGCTGCTGCATTAATGTGCTCAATTAGTGCCCCCAGTGAAATTCCCATATGAGACGACTATGGCTCCTCCGCCGTATTTTCAAGAATGATCTGGAATACGTAACATCTAGAAAAAACCCGGCGCATCCACCAAAACTTCGAGTTCGAGAAGTTTCTAGAATACATACGTGCGAGTATAAATAGGCGACGAGCATCGCAGCGCAGTTAGTTACTCAGTTAGTGTTGATACTGAAAGGAAGCAATCGCGCCTCGATAAAGTGACTCTCATATAAATTATAGTTAGTGTGTGTTTAGTGTATGATATAAATTAGTAAATAAGGACTGTATTTGAATATAAATCTGTACATATAAATTAATTGTAAATATAAATTAGAATAAACGTTACATTGGTGTCAGAAGTGGGATTGAAAAATAAATATACAAGAAGATGGCGAAGAAACTTTGTGAATTAAAAGTTTCAGAGCTTCGAAGAGAGTTGGAGGATTACGAATTGGACACAAGTGGGGCCAAGTCAGCGTTAGTGGAACGACTGAAAAATGCTATGATTAGCAATGGATTGGACCCGGAAACGTTTGAATTCACCGACGAAGCGTCCGCCTCTATAACCTCGACGATAGAAAAAAAATGTCAAAATTTCATCCATGGAAAATAAAATTTCGACGGATATGGAAAATAAAATGTCTTCGATGGAAAACAAAATGTCTGACATAAAAAACGAAATTTCGTCCATGGAAAGTAAACTTTCGGCGGACATAGAAAATAAAATGTCGGACATGGAAAATAAAATTTCTACGGATATAAAAAATGAAATTTCTGCCGTGGAAGAAAAGATTAAAGGAATGGGGCAAGAAATGGAACAAAAAATCAAAGAAATCGAAAAGAAGACTAGTAATAACCCGGATATTACAAATAGGCAAGCCCCGAACAACGACGAACTGGCAGAGAAAGTAGAGTTGAAACCGAAAAGGGAAAACGATATTAACAGCCGAGTGAAACTGCCAACATTCGATGGTAAAACGACATGGCCGAACTATCTTAAGCAGTTCGAGGCGGCATCAAAGGCAAATAACTGGAGTGAAAAAGAAAAAGCGTTGAATTTAACTCTTGCCCTTAAAGGAGACGCAATGGATATCCTCCAGACCATTCCAGTGGAAGAGACCGAAGATTTTGAGCAACTTAAAAAGCGACTGAACATGAGATATGGCCTGGAACACCTGGCTGTACCAGTGGCAAACAAAAACGCGACGAAACTCTGCAGGAATTCGAAGCAGACATTGCGAGGTTGGTGCGGTTTGCCTATCCATCGGCACCGGAGAATGTCATGGAATGTTTAGGGGTACAGACATTCATCGACGGAGTTCGAGACCATGAAATGCAGAGAACTCTACGCTTGGCTCGGCACAAGACACTGGTCGACGTACTCTCTGCAGCCTTGGAGTACGAAGCAGCTACACAGGCTTCCGGAGTATACGGCAAGGTGAGGGCTGTAGCAGACGAAGAAGTGGAGAACAAGCTTGACCAGCTTGTCAACATGATGAAAAGCATCTCAAATGGAAAACCGAAAGCTGTGAGATGCTGGAATTGTGGAGAAATGGGACATGTACGCAGTTCGTGCAAGCGACCGAGAACTGCTACAAACAAAGACGACCAGCAGGAAAACTAGGAAGGGTCGACCTTCAGAGGGCAGCTTCGACCCAAAGACCTTCCAAAGACCCTCTCATTCTAATAGCCTCTCTGAAATGTCGCGATGATAGTGTATACGTGGATGGTGAAGTTAATGGTAGGAAGTATACACTATTGGTGGACACTGGAGCAACGAGGACTATTATTCGCCCCGAGACTGTCAACACCCGGAAAAGACTTTTACCGACGAGACTGCGACTCAGGACTGCCACAGGTGAAAGCGCCAATGTCCATGGAGAACTACCGGTGCAATTGGGAATTGGCGCAGAGAAGTTCACCCACACTGTCGTTGTCGCTGATATCGAAGAGGACATAATACTCGGAATGGACATTATGAACCTACATGGCTTCCAGCTAGATTTCAAGAACCGAGTGATTAGAGTAGGTTCTGAGGAAGTATTCCTTCACCCACACGAGGATAAGACTGTTCAGGTAGCCGTACAGGAGGATACAGTTGTACCCGCAAGGAGTGAATTTTTCACTGTGGCAAGGCTACAAGGAACCGTCGAAGAAGGAACACCGGTCATGATGGAACCATGGAATCATGATAAAGAGGTTGGTCGAGGAATCCTCATAGGAAAAGGGTTAGTCATGGCTGCCGAAGAAATACCTGTACGCATTATAAATGTAAATGACCATCCCATAACTATGAAGAAGGAGACCAAAATTGGAACTTGCGTACCAGTGGCGTCAATAATTCATCAAACAACAACTTCCAATGATGCCAACAATAAATTTAAACAAATGATATCAGTGGCTGGACAATCCCTTAGCCTGCAAGAGAAGAAAAAAATCAGAGAACTCTTGCTACAATACCGATCTCTTTTTGTACCAAAAGGAGGAAAGACAGGAAGAACATCTGCTGTCAAACACAAAATTAACACCGGCGACGCTAAACCGATAAGACAATCGGCTCGACGGCTACCACAGGCCAAAAGAGAGGAAGCGGAGAGAATTGTTCGCGAGATGGAAGAGGACAAGGTAATAGAACCTTCTACCAGCCCTTGGGTCTCTCCGGTAGTTCTGGTAAAGAAGAAGGATGGAACCACGAGGTTTTGCGTGGACTACCGGCAATTGAACAATGTAACAAAGAAAGATAGCTATCCTCTACCGAGAATCGACGATACTCTGGATACGCTGGCCGGTAGCAAATTGTTTTCTACCTTGGACCTGAAGTCTGGATATTGGCAGGTAGAAATGGATCCAGCCGATAAAGAAAAGACAGCGTTTACCACCGGATCTGGACTATGGCATTTCACCGTTATGCCATTTGGGCTGTGCAATGCCCCCTCAACGTTCGAAAGACTGATGGAAAACGTATTGCGAGGGTTGTCCTGGAAGACATGCTTAGTGTACCTTGATGACATCATAGTCTTGGGAAGGACATTCGAAGAACATCGAAAGAATTTGGAAGGTGTCTTCAAAAGGTTGCAAGCTGCCCAACTGATGCTCAATCCCAAGAAATGTTAACTATTTCAAAACAAAGTCAATTATCTAGGCCATGTAGTCAGCAAGGATGGTGTAGCTGTAGACGAAGAAAAAGCTGCTACCGTACGAAAGTTGTCAAGACCCACCGACAAGCACCAAGTTAGAAGCTTCCTTGGACTCTGTACATACTACAGGCGATTTATAAAGAAGTTTGCAGATATCGCTAAACCCTTGACACGACTTACAGAGGAAGCAAGGGAGTTTCGCTGGGACGAAGACTGTCAAACTTCGTTCGAAACCTTGAAAAATCACTTGACTACTGCACCTATACTCGGCTATCCACTACCAGAGGGAGAATTTATACTAGATACTGATGCTAGCAATGTTGGAATTGGAGGAGTGCTATCACAGGTTCAAGGAGGACAAGAGAAAGTTCTGGGATATTTTAGTAAAGTTCTTTCCAAACCAGAACAAAATTACTGCGTCACAAGAAGAGAGCTCCTAGCAGTAGTGAAGTCCGTGGAGCACTTCTATCAGTATCTGTATGGGAAGAAATTTGTGATTAGAACCGATCATGCCGCACTTAAGTGGCTTATGCAATTTAAGAATATAATTTCACCATTGAGCATAGAGCCGGAATAAGCCACAGAAATGCAGACTCACTCTCTAGAAGACCATGCCCAGCAGAGTGCTCTCACTGCACCAAAACAGAAGCTAAGGAAGCTGCCATTCGAAGAACCACGGTGACCAGCGACGAATGGACACCGGAAAAGTTGGAAGAGGAACAAGAGAACGATCCCGACTTGAAGAAAATCCGACATTGGAAAAAGGAAAACTGTCGACCTACTTGGCAGGAGATTTCAAGGTACTCGCCAACGATGAAATCGTATTGGGCCTAGTGGGACTCGCTGGTTCTGGAAAACGGTTTGCTACAGCGAGTAATCGAGAACGATGAAGGTTCCGAAAGTAGAAGACAGTTGGTGATTCCAAGAACAAGGGTAGCAGCAGTACTGCGGGAATTACACGACAGTCCGTCAGGAGGACATCTAGGTGTGAAGAAGACCCTCCAGAAAGTGCGAGAACGGTTTTATTGGATGCACAGTTCCGAATATGTGAAGGACTGGTGTAAGAAGTGCACTACCTGTGCTACGACCAATGGACCACAAGGAAGAAGAAAGGCTCCTATGAAGCAGTACAATGTCGGAAGCCCTTTTAAACGCATTGGGACGGTCCGTACCTCGTGAAGAAACGAATCAACGATGTCATCTATCGTATCAGCAAGATTCCAAACGGAAAGCCAAAGGTGGTACACCGTAACCGGTTAGCGCCATTCGCGGGTGACCACGATGAGGAAGTAAACCAGCTTCAGGAAGTAGCCGATCCTGCTTTTGTAGAGTTCATGGGTGCTTATGGTGGTACCGGAAAAGCAAGATTCGGCGTCACCACTGAGAGACGACAAGACATGCTTACCGTTCCAGAGGAATACTCACTGGCAATAAACATCCCTGCCAGCGTAACCGATGCACGCGGACTGGCATCTCTGTTCATAAAGAAGAGTGGCGCCCGACGTTTGCAAGACCAGTTACCAGTACCAGGTAAAGCTCTGAAGCTGCAAGATGGCTCCCACTACAATTTCCACCTAGTGACGAGAAACACCTTCGACGAAAGACCAACGTACGAGGATATCTGGGAAGCATTACGAGGCTTGAGGGAGCATGTGCTTGAATTGGACGTGCATAGGCTAGCCATGCCCAAGATTGAATGTAGGCATTTAGATTGGCGAATAATCCGTAACATGGTAGAAGTAATCTTCCGAGACACCGAAGTGCAGGTACTAGTCTGCGGCCAAGCACGGGAGACACAGCCAACGGAGAAGACGGTCGCATGTTACTTCCATGCAACTGGAAAATGTAACAAGGGAACCAGTTGCCGATACAGTCATCTCGTTTCAGTTTCCTAGTTAGTTCCAGGAGGAACTGTCTCTTAAGGAGGGGGCAATGTTACGCGAGCTGCTGCATTAATGTGCTCAATTAGTGCCCCCAGTGAAATTCCCATATGAGACGACTATGGCTCCTCCGCCGTATTTTCAAGAATGATCTGGAATACGTAACATCTAGAAAAAACCCGGCGCATCCACCAAAACTTCGAGTTCGAGAAGTTTCTAGAATACATACGTGCGAGTATAAATAGGCGACGAGCATCGCAGCGCAGTTAGTTACTCAGTTAGTGTTGATACTGAAAGGAAGCAATCGCGCCTCGATAAAGTGACTCTCATATAAATTATAGTTAGTGTGTGTTTAGTGTATGATATAAATTAGTAAATAAGGACTGTATTTGAATATAAATCTGTACATATAAATTAATTGTAAATATAAATTAGAATAAACGTTACAATACTTCTTGAAAAAATATTCCTTTGTTTTCAGCCTTTTTCTTCACTTGTGGCGTGTATGCTCACTACTGATATTTTTCGGTATTTTCCTCTTATTCGTATATCCTATCTGATATTGCTTCCAAACCAATCATTTCATTTCATTCACCAATGTGCGGAAGAAATTAAAAGGCAGAAGAGAACATATCGTTCAATTGCCATCTTCAAAGACAGCCAAGCAGTGCTAAAGGCAATCAACTCCGTAGAGGTCAATTCTAAGCTAGTATTGGATTGTGTGCGGGCCCTAAACACACTGGGTGAGAGCAGCAATGTTACGGTAGCCTGATGGGTACCGGGGCACGAGGGTCATAAGGACAACGAAAATCAATGCCATTCGTTGGGCCGGAATCCATTTGCGGCGCTGCAAAAACCATAACAAGAATAGAAACAAAGAAGCGGGTCGCCCACAAATCTCTGGAATGGTGGAGGAACTCACCAGGACAGAGGCAAGCTAAATAGTTCATATTAGAACACTCGCCAAAATTTATAGCAGATCTGATGGCCATAGATGGGAAAACTGTCAAAGCTGTAATGGGCATTTAAAGCTGATGGGATTGACAAACGAAGGTATGTGCAGGTTTCGTCACCTAGAAGAAGAAACGGCAGAACACATCCTATGTCAGTGCGATAGCTTGGCAAATATGCAGTTTTTTGCAATAGGCGAAGTAAAGCCATTGGCGGAGAGCTATATGAAAGGTCCAGTCTCCACGCTAATAGACTTTTTAAAAAGAGTCAGGCTGGAGAATGTAATCTAGAGTTTAGAGGACCACAACAGATCTGAAAAGGTCGCAGTGGAATAGGCCAAAAGCCACCTCACAAAATCTATCTATCTATCTAGGTATTGTTGAAATTAGTGTGTGAAATGAATTTTTTTTAATTTGCTTTTACTGTCCTGTATATCTGAGGAAGGATAAATTAATAGGGGATCATTTCGAGCAAAGCATTTTTCTTATATCCCTACAATAATGAGGATTAATTATAAGAGCTCTGTTGAAAGCCAAAACCTTCGCTTGTACCGTTTAAACTGCGTAATATCAGATACCTAGTTGCTAATGAAAATTAATGTAATGTTACCAAAGTTACAAGAAAATTTCCCAAACTCGGCATTATTACGGTATTCGGGGAGATGGGCTACGAAATAAGTTTTAGGTACATTCGTAGATATACGATACTCGGGAAAATTGTAAATTCCCAGAATTTTTAAAACTAATCAATATATCCAATTTGATGCAATTTTTAATGTTACACAACTATTTAAAAAACAATTTCGGTATTTAATATTATGAAAAACTATATTTTTGGTTATTTATAAGAAAAATATATATATTACTTGGTATTTGAAACCATGAAAACATTTTTGGCCTCCCGTATAAATTTTGTCTGGTGAGGTGGTTTCTTATCAGTGATAGTTTTCGCGTCTTAACATGTCAAACTGTCGGGATTTCTTATCGTTTCTCAAGCTCAGTTCCGAGATCTTTGGTATAATTCGTTTCTATCTCTCAAACTTGGAAATCCTATCACGTTAAATGTGTTAAAATTGCTGGTGTTGCATCAGACTCGAATAAGTCTGATGTCTTTTTATAGAAATATCTGTCATATTGGAAACTGTCTCTTTTAGTAAACAAGAGATCAGTAAATAACACTATAAAGTCATCTAAATTGAATAGAAGAGTTCTATAAAAGATCAATGCAACCAATGTAACAAAATAAAATGACCAAAATTACATTAGACGTAAGCTTTCAAGGTCTTGCGGTCTCCGACTTTCAATAAAAGCTAAATTACAAAGAAATATGGACTTTTTCAAGGAAAATTTATTATGGTACGACATTACTGCATATATAAAAATATTTTGTTTACAATATATCTCTCCACTATGAATAATATTCTGATTGAACTGAAACAATACAAAAACAGGTTCACAAAATTATTTTTCCTGCCAACCAATCGCATTTATCATACCAACTTACATTATAGCTCGATCTGATTATTGGAAAGAAGGGTTAAGACAGTCAAAGATACTTCTGGGTGAGTGCAACCTGTTGAGATCAAATGAATGCCTAAGTCAGAGAAAAACTGCACAAAGTGTCTTAAAAGCAATAGAAGGAACTGGGATAGGAGTGTTCGCAGGGCCGCGCCGCCCATGTGTGCGAAGTGTGCGGCACACAGGCAGGCGCCAAAGCAATAGGGGTGCCGCAATCGAAATTATTTTTTTCAAACTTACACAACATTATTATATTTCTTTGAAGTGGAGTATCGATAAATGAATAGGTATAATAGACGAAACAAATGCCTCGTAAACAACAAAACATAATATTGTGCTCATTGTACAAGTTTCCCAAGATAATATTCACGTTTGTGGTTTAATTTTACTCTTTGGGCGTTAGTTTACAATAATTACGAGCTCAGAGTTAAAATCAAAAGAGTCGCCATGAGTTTGTTTGAATGAATTTATGAACGCAGCCCGACCACAGAGTACACCATCTAACAAGAGACGAAAGCTTTGTCGGTTCCTTTGAAGTCGGACTTACACGATATTGAGCGGAAATACGTCGAGGCATTGACACATAAACTACTTGATACACTGAGAAAAGTAACACTACACTAAGAAAAATTGTAGTGTTGGTGAACATCCCTCCCAATTAGGTCTATAGAATATTTTTTCAACTAATAACATGATAACACCCTATTATTCATCTCATGTGTGTAATGAGAAGTGGCTCATTTTTAATCTTATTTTAAAATAATACACGGTGAACTGAGGGGAACGAACGGAAGTGTCGACTTGACATTGACAGATAAACTAATTGATTCACGCATGTGCACACAAATTTGCGATCACGAAAACTACTTTCTTTCGCCTCTTGTTAGATGGTGTACTCTGTGGCCCGACTTTAAGAAACGAGAGCACCAAAACAATAATTGACTGAACAGTCATTCAATCGAAAGTGTGTGCAAGGTACTAATAACAATAAATAGTTTGTGTTTTACTGGATGTTTCATATCAAGATTTAAAAAAAGAAATTATTTGGTGTTACCAGAATTTTATAAGGAAAAGAAAACAAGAAGAAGAACGTGATAAAAATACAACTAAAATAGGCTAATATTTTACGGCTCTACCATCCACTTCCAAAGAACCATTAGAGACAGAAACCGGTAATTTTATTGATGAAGGTGTTGTAGAATCTGATTCAAAAAACGTTTGCACTAACAAATTTAACAACAATTTTCATCGGGAAGGCCATATAGACATACACAAAAACTATTGAAGATTTCGAAAACAAAAAAGCTAGAAGAGTGGAAATAATATTATAATTTGAATCAGTGGCGGATCTAGAATTTTATTTTTGGGGGGGGGGGGCTGAACGGGGGGAAATTTTGTGAAAGGACTTTCATATAATGAAGCGACCAAAACAGTAGCTTAACGTTGTTTTATGGAGTGAAAACGTGTGTTTCATATCAAAGGTTTTCAGGATGTTTTGTTTACTAATTTACTAATGAAATACATTGAAGTTAATAAAAGGCAGATTAAAAATGCGAAAAGGGTGTTTTGGGGGGGAGGCTTCAGCCCGAAAGCCCCTTCCCCGTAGATCCGCCACTGATTTGAATATTATGTTTATTTATATTTTCACACATTTTTGATTTTTTTTGTTTTTTTTTCATAGCATACGTAATAGTTAAACTAGTATACGATTATGTAGAACATCATACATAAAGTATGTATAGTTTGTTCAACCATCCTTTGCCGTTACGTCATACATTGTCCATTTCATTCATGAAATGGATGAGACGGAATTATGACGACATTAACGTATTTCTTAACTAATGTAGACATAAATTTTATTTGTTACTTTTGACAGTTCAGTTGTCATATTTTGAAAACAATTCTTAACATAATATGTCATTGATTTTAATTTTGAGAATAAGTGTAAAATAACATTCAAATAATATAAGACAAACGCAAAACAGCAGAATACGTCACCGATTATAACGTAACGGCAAAGGATGGTGGAACAAACTATAAAAATTCAATTCGCGTTTAATTTTTCGAATTAATTGGCAAGTGGAAGCGAACTGGTTTTACTTATTCAGGAAAATATTACCTGATTATATAAAACTAGAGAGCATTTATTTCGGTCAATGAAAGAGTGGACTACGAAGCAAAAGCGGCATGTAGAATATCTAAGTTAACTAAAACCCAATCATTTTCGGACTTCATAAATAGCCAAAAAGAATTAGCCCACACACGTTGGAAAAACTATTATCAAAATATTGCAAAAACAAACAGCAATCAGTCTTTCCATCTATATCCGCAACTCCCCCAACCCCTTAAATTTAGATTATAGCAAAAGACATCAGGGAATTCTCACACGTTTAAAAGTGAATCATGGACGTTTTCGGGCTCATCTACACAAAATAGGTATTTTCAACACACATTTTTGTACTTGCGATAATATATCAATAGCTGATTTCAACCATATTTTTTTGCATGTGAGGATCGACTGACAGAAGGAACAGAACTTTATAATTCTCTCATAGCCTACAACTTTCCCATGCCTGTTAATTTATGTTCACTTCTGTCAAAAAACGAAAAGGCTATTTTTGACCTACTTATACGGTTTGTGGTGGACACCGTCCGAGACCATCTCTCTCACACACGAACAAAATTAACAAATAAGAAATAAAATTATGTTGAAACATTAAGATTCGTGGAAAAAGGGCGCTTCATAGGTTTCGCACACTGACGCTGTGAGGTGTCGGCGCGGCCCTGAGTGTTCGGGCCAGGAACCAAACACTCTGAAAGACCTCAACTATATTTCAAGCGGAAATCCACGCCATAAGAAAGTGCGCCCAGTTCAATATTGATAAAGGATACAGAAGACAAAGGATTATTATAATGTCGGATAGTCAAGCAGCCATTAAAGCACTGAGCTCTTGTGTAATCAAAAGGGTGTGGGAATGCCTAGACAAACTCAATGAACTAGGCGAGAACAATATAGTCACCTTACTATGGATTCCAGGACACACTGGAATAGAAGGAAATTAAATAGCAGATGAACTAGCAAAGAGGGTGACTGAAATACCTACCTTTCTGGGGGGCTGAACCCTTTTGCGGAATCAACCCTGTTGAAACCACGCGTTCAACAAATTTTCGTTTTATATAATTCATAAACTTTAATTCCTATTCTCCATTCAAATTTCCCAACGACGCGCCACTGAAACCCTAAATTGTTGGAGACAGTTTTTCGAGGGTAGAGGCAGGCGTGTGCCAACTCACTTGTCGAGTCAAAAAAAAGTCTTCGTTGAGAGAGTCTCGAGTGATAACGTGTCGACGACAGTGTGTTAGTTGCTCCTTTCCCGGTATAATAAACCGAAATTCCGACCAAATTGGTCAAATCCATAGTATTTAAATTCATCCAGTTTCCTACATAATAAAGTGCATTTTTCTACATTACAAAGCTTTGCTAATCACAGTGTTTCAACCTAAATTCAAATTGCATCTCATGGTGAATAGTGCTTTGAAGAAGACAGAGGAAAGAGTAAGATTGTTCCTAATAATTCATATTTCAAACTGAAAGGCTTGTCTACATTTATAACTATTTGGGACATATTTTTGTTATTCAATAAAAGATTTATAATCTGTTGACCATCCTTAAGTGTAAATTATTTTATTGCTGAACCGGCCTTTTGGGAAACCAGTCTACTTATCGAAGGAAGAAAAGTACAAAAGCCCAGTGTTGTGGCCAATCACCCGCAACAAACCCCAATGTAATATTGAAAGAAATACGTAAAGCCGAGAAAAAGAGGAGATCTGACCATTGGAAAGATCTAGTAGTAGGGCTTATACAATCAAAGACTCTTTTGGGTGACTACAACCTGTTGAGATCAAATGAATGCATAATTAAGTCAAAGTAAAACTGCGCTAAGAGTTTTAACAGGGATCCTAACGGGACATTGTCGCCTGAATGGGCACCTGAAAAAGCTCAAAATAGTGAAGGAAGGAGAATGTAGATTTTGGGCATGGAAGAAGAAACCTCCATCCACATACTTTCCAGCTGCCCAGCACTTCAGAATCCTAGAGCACAGCACTTGGGAGATTACTGGATCGAAGAGGAACATTTACCTAAGTTGAAGCCTGTAGATATCCTAAAGTTCCTCCGGGAAATAGAACTAAAGGAGCTACTAGTTTCTGAAGCTCTCCTCAGAAACTAAGTAGATGTAAGGTGGCACAAAAGATCTTTTAGGTCTCAGTGAATGTCACCCCAAATACATACATACATACAAAGGGATACAATAGATTTTTTGGGTCTTAGTGAATGTCACCCCAATTTACACACTGGTTTCTCCGTTGCCGACTGGATTTCGTTAAAGCATTAAAAATTGAAAATATATGACCTAGATTCTCTATTCAGTATACTACAAATATTGCTTACGAACCACTCCACAGTATATTCACAATGTCTATTTTCTTCTGGTTTATCCAGTGTGTCAAGTTTCAAAAAATGCACATAATTTTAACTGTTAAATTGCACACAAAAAATAACGTATGAATCAAAATAACACAATATGTGAAACTGTGTAAATAACTGTAACAAAACGCCAATAGTATATTGTGAAACATAAAATGAGCTTTAGTAGCCCGAGACTATTAGATGCATGAACGAGCGTAGAGAAGCGAGGGCAGCTAAAGCGTTTCCTGCATGTGTGACATACAACTGTTATTCGCTTACCGAATAAACTGAAAAATAGGAATAAAAAATAAAAAATTTACATGAAACGTCAAAATTACAAGTGACAGATGGTAAAAACTGAATTGGGCACAAATCATGAATCCGAGCTGTTCCGATCGTTACCGAAAAGAAGAGGAGGCTTACTCCAATGGTTTGGTAAACGTACCCAATGAAATGCCAGCTATAATGACACGTTTAGGCATCACTCAACACTTATGTACCATGTGTTTAGGGACCTGTATAGACCGCGCACAGGGGAACAAGAAACTTTACCTCCAGCGTATGTATAGTGGCCTGCGAATAGGCGAAATTAAAATTCACCTTGGAGTCCGGTCCTGACACTAGTTAGAACCACACATTTTATTTCGTGTCCTACGAAAATTCATAATAATTAACGTTTAAAGTCTAATCAATAGTTCTAAAGTGTACCCGTAGTATCTATTTTCTATCGAGAAGACATCAACGCAGAAAATTGTTGTGAGTACAGATATATTACATCTATTTTACAAAAATTCCATAAACAATACGAATAAACCAAGACTGAAATTGAACCTGACCAGATCACAGATACTAGTTTTTGTTGTCCTTGGTCATTAAAGTTCATTTAAAAACCAGGAGGAGTAATTTGAAAAGCCTTACTCACACCACTAAAAGTTACCAGATTAGTTACTAAAGGGTGTGTTCCGAAAGCGCAGTCAACAGTCATGTTCCAAATATATTAAATATGCCTCTGATTTGCAGTATATTTTTCAGATGCACCTACGCATTAAACAAAATGTAAGACTTTTTCCTATTTCGTTCCTTTTTCAAACATAAGAAGATTCAGATTCACCTCGACAACAAACAAATTATGATCATTGTTCATGGTGGAGAATTACAAATAGTCAAGTTACTTTAATTATATTTATCACAATTAAATTTAAAAGAATATGACAATTGATAATATATGTTCTGGCAATAACAATACTACAAAATTAATAGCATTGTAGAGCAATATATGCAGTATTAATTTAAACATTTCCAACTTTATGTTGCCGGATTAAGTGTAATAAACCACTTTTCAAATACTTCCGAGATACCTTCTTCCTTCTTTTTAACTTCAAAAACCAATAATGTATTTTCTACCGAACCCATTCTTTTCTATATTGTTTTATGGCATGTTCTTCCGATGAACTTTGACGATTTCTTCCCAAATATGTTACGTAGGTATATAACAAATAAATAGTACCTACATTTGACTCGTCAAAAGGTGACACAGATAAATTTAATTTGTTTCAAGAAAGCCTGAACGTTTCTTTGAAGCTTGCAAAATTTTGTCCAGCACAGATAACATTTTTGTTCTTCGAACGACATATTTTATTCACTCATCACAATTTTTCAAAAGTCCTGGTATTCCACCAATATTTTCTGCACTATATAATGTTCCTCTACTTCAGTATTCCCTTAATACTCACTAAACCGACTTTACTACTTTAAAAAAATGTAAAGTAATAATGTACCCACTGCTTGAGAATATTTTTGGTTTTTCATCCAATATTTATTTATTTATCTGTCAGAACTATCAAAAATGAAAACTATCAGCTGATGTCAATATTAAACAGTGTTGTGTGAAACTGGGCTGAATCTGACCAATCAGAGGTCTTCAGAATTGCCAACTTAAATTCAAATCACTCCTCCTGGTTTTTAAATGAGGTATAGTGGACTAGTTTCCCTGGCACAGAGTCGTACTCAGGACCAAACCATGCTTAGGGGGAATACATCGCCATGGCCGATGATAACATGATACACCAACCAACAAAATCCACCACTTACTCAAACATACTAAGTCAACAACCTTTATATAAGTTCCCCACAAAAAACAAGCAATCATTTTCCAGTCCATTGATGGTGTTAAAATCCACGACTACATCGTTGCAGTAGGCTCCCTCATTCAAGCAAAAAACGTTATTTTCTCATCTAGAGTCCCCAATGGACGAGTATGCATATACTTGGCCAATGAAGAATTAGTCGACACCTTTATAAATAAACACAAAAAAATAATACTTAACAACCAGGTCCTTGAAGCAAGAAGACTAATTACCCCCTCACAAAGACTACTATTATCAAATGTGTCTCCAATTATTCCACATTTGGTAATTGAGAACCATTTAAAGTCAATGCATATTACACCTGTATCTAAACTATCCTTCCTGTGAGTTGGCATGGCAGAGGATGAATATAAACATGTATTAAGCTTTAGAAGACAAATCTATATCTCCCCTCCCACTCAAACCACTCCAGAATCAATCCTCATAAATTACGACAACACACCATATAGAATATTCCTATCATTGGACAATCTAAACTGCCCGCATTGTAATCAAACGAGCCACTCCTCAGCTGAATGCTCTATTGCACTCCAATCATCCGATAATGTTGAAGCAATGGAAATCACTAAAACCACTTCGAAACCCTCAGCCCAATCTACTACAAATAATATTCCTGAAAATATTTCAGGTGCAACAGAATCACCCAAATCTCCTAAACAATCAAACATCCAACATTCCTATAAATCACCACAACCCTAACCCTTCCTCAACAAAAGTGGTAGCAGAAACCGAACACATACCACCCCAAAAAATGAATAAAAGGCCCCTTTCTATTTCAACTCCACCCACCCCCGACTCACCAAATAGTCTAGAACCAAATATTTTCCACAAACCAATAAATATGCCAAAAAAGAAAAAAAACCGTCCAAACAAACAACCGAATCAGATTTAATCTTATCCCTTGAAACTGCAAAGTCATTGTTTGAATCCGAAAATTGTATACTCAACATAACTGAAACTGCTGATTTTCTTGAAAATGTTAAAGGTGCACAAAACGTTATTGCAATAGCTAAAAACTACACTGATGAGGTCGAAGGTCTAATAGCATTCCTTAACAAATTACTTTCTCTCATTAAAGAAAAAACCCTTAAATCAAGAACAACTGTCAGGAGCTTTGTTGTAGATAAGTGGCAACATAAATGGAACTTTCAGAACCATAACAAACTGCATGAAGAAGTGACAAATGTGAGAGAAACCCCCTCCCTACCGACTACAAGAGCTGAACAAATTAAAGCTACCCGATTAAGGACACACAGCCTTAACGCACAAATTCATACTAAATAAAGAAGACCCACCTCAATGTTCCCAATGTAATGAAAATATGTTCATTAAACATATTATCCTAGAATGTCCCCAGTTTGCAATCCAACGAAGGCAGCGTAAGATCCCCAACTCCTTACATTTAGCTCTCGGAGACCAAATCAACGATTTCTTGAAATTCTTCAAAGCCATCAACATGTACAATTTATAATCATAATGTAACTGATATGTACTGAACTGCCAATAACCCTAGTGGTTGACGCAGTATGTTAAATAAAAAAAAATTCACCTCATTCGGAGTGTGCGAGAATATCAGAGATAGGCTTAACCTCCCTTTCCTCTTCTAATGAGCCGCCACTGTTATTGAGTACACTTTAATGAATAATAAAGTCTTCTAATGTAGTGCGTTAGATTTAAATTAAATTTAGTAAATAAGTTTCCTACTGTTTTTGCCAAATTCGTTTTATGATTTTTAATTTGAAAAATTAACATGGTAAGAGGTTACTGAACATGGGCGTAGAGTTTCAAGAGTTTTTACAAGTGAAAAGGGACGGGATGACATGTGACAGGTGTTTGTATCGTAAAATAGATGAATAATGAATGAAATAATACTGCCAGATAGCAGGCTGGACATTTTCAGTGACCCATACTGTATATTACACTCATCTCGGTTTGTTCATGAATTGAGAGACGTTCTGTTCTCATCAATAAATTATTTTCCATAATAACCTTCACTGTTCTATATTTACCAAAAAAAAATGATTAAAAATAACTGATTAATAAAGTATCAAATATTTAACGGAAAATGGTTGTATTTAATACGTATTAACAAAGAATTTCTGTGGTGAGCTCGTGCTACTTTTTATCCTCGAATGATGTCCATATCTGATTCCTTTTTCAGAAGTTTAGACAGTCCAAATTCCTAAAACTCGAGTGGAAATATTTTGGGAGTCCGTAAACGTCCCGAAATTTGACTTTTCGCTCCTAAGCTGAATTTAAAACGTACAGCAAAGGCCGCTCAGACAAGAACGTAAATTGGATTAAAGAAACATGTACTATAGGCATTGTATAAGGATATTTATAATACTAAATGCTAATTGTCGTAAAAGTTTTAGTACAAACTAGTGAAATCCTCAATCGTATAAATCACTAAAAGTAATATGAATGTTCAGGGTATTCAATTCCATAATTTTTCGCCTATAAGGAGCTAATATTCGTCACTAGTTTGTTGATGTGAAAGATTTTCTCCATTTTACGTGTTGTCAACATAATAAACAAACGTACACGGAAAACTTGTAAAAAAATGGCCAATTCCAATGTTGTCACATGTACATGATTCAGTTAAACAAAATCACACACAAAAAATTATTTGAATTTAGATAGACTAATATCTAATATTTATGTAACACAATTTTTCATATTTGTGCTTCGAGCTATAGAAAATGTATCCAAGGTAAGTTAGTAACTCTTCCGGGATCTTTAACACTTTGAATTGTGCTTCCAAGTTTTTAAACGGAGTAGGGAATGAAGAATTTTATAACTTGAATAGGTAACTGTTTCAAACGAAAGTCCACTATTGACTTTTGATTGGTACCTGGAAAAGTTCGTTAAGGCAAGTTACTGAATGCTAGACTGATTTGTAAAACGGCCACGATATGAGACATAGCTCGTTTAGCTCTAATCCGTCTGCCCCTGAAGAAAAATAAAACTACCAAAAACTTTAGTCAACTTTTCTTATTGCCGCATTTTCCGTACACGGGGACTCTCGGAATTGATAGCAGCTTAGGATATATATTTCAACAGATATCTAAGGAAATAAAAATAAATAAAAAAGTTTTATTATAGGAACATATAATTTCTGCAGTTTTCTTTCATAAAATTTACTATATATTTCACAGGAAAAACTGTGCCACCAAATTAATTAAGTGTGGAAGTCCAACAATAAATTCCTAATTCGCCTTCAATGTACACCAATTTTTAGATCAATTTGTAAATGTCAAAATACTGGGAAAAAAAGTCGGCCCGGTCAACATGGCCTGCCAGGTAAAATTTAAAAAAATGTAAAATACATTAGTAGTTTTTAACAGTTTTTAAGGCTAAACTAATGGACCAATAAATTAGAAAAAAATCCACTTTATTAAAGACACTTTTAAAAAATTTGTAAAGAAGATATAAAAATTGAAAAGTTTTTGTACCTATTTTAAGAAAGTTACACAACAAATAACTAATATTGCAAGTCTATCTTTTAAATCAATGGTTTGTTTAGTTTAATACATAAGCTAACCCCTTAAAAGAAGTGATTGTTTTAACTGATTTGTCGACTACTTTGTCAATGATAACAGTTTCTTTTTCTGAGCTCAGCCTAAATGACTCTAGTTTAGATTGGCACGAGTTACTTCTTAATCTACTTTTGATGTAGTTTAAAACTGACAAGTAATTGTAAGCAAGGCCCAGGCTAATGTAAGACCAGTCAGTAAGTTCTACCTCTGCAAAAGTCTGTAGCAACAAATACAACAATTTTGACAATAGGTACACAAATTTGTTGATGAAATTTAATCATTCTCTTCCTCTTCAATCTTCCTATTCGTCTTCTTGCTCTTTAATGCTACACGCTTCTAAGCTGGACTTTTTGATTATGTCCCGGTTATCTGCCAAACTGATGTTATTTTTTTATATTTTCGAGAGAAGCTTTGTAATAAGAGTTTTTTGCTCAGCTCTTCAAACACTTGAGGGATCCAGTAAAGACAAATCAGCAAGATTTTGTCTTGCTCCCCTACCCATTGCTCCTGATGACGTATTAAGCTGAGAGGACCGTTCGTAATATTATATATATTATAATTCAAGTTATTTATTATGTGGACCGGCCAATTTTATGCATTGAATGGAGCGACCCTGTCAAAATGGATTTCCACTTCGAAATTCTACTAGATGATACAAGATTGAGTAATTTATGTGCAAAATTCAATATAATCGATTCCAGATGGTATTACAAGCTAAACATTTTTCTCAACAGATATTTCTTATTCATTTTTGGATCAATTTTGATGATTTTCACAACAAAATGCTTCTAGTCTGCAATATTAAGCCATTTATTTTTGTATTTTTGTGGTATATATTCATTATATTTCGTTATTTTTTCTGAAATCAAATCACAACCTTTTATCATTATGTTTAAAAAATATAGGTAATTGTAACTGGAACGCTACCGAAACGTTGAAAAAAAATTGTGGTATAATTTCCCAAACTAAAGTAAATTTTTATATTACGCCTTTGTTATAGTTTCATATTATGTGTGGTTAGCTGTAGCCATAGTGATGAATATGCATTTTCACGTTTTGCAAAAATCCCAGATTTGTGGTTAATGACTATTTATTCATTTTTTAATGAATGTTTTGTTTCCTCGCTGGCTGTTCATTTCAGAGCTGTTAATTTTTGTAAATTTTATTATCTGAGGATTTCATATTATACAGATTGGAATATCTATACGTATTGTTCACTCAAGAGTCTGTTCAATTTCCCTTTATAAATGGCGGACATTGGGTTGAAACCCAAAGACCAAAAAGAAATGGATCGATTAGTATCATCAGAAGTGGGAAGCTCGACCTCGAAGAGACATGGGACATTTCAATTTCCTGTACTCAACTAGAGCATGAAGGAACTTTTATATGGAGTGTTGTACTAGATAAACAGTTGTGCAAACAAAGAATTTTTCTTGTTTTTGAAAATTGTTTTATAAAAACTAATAATATTGTCCATAATCCTAACGCAAAGTAGGAAAGCGTTTATTTAAAAGTGCTAGTTTATACTTTACTCTAAAAAGGAGATGAATAAAATGAGAATATAGTAAATATATTATCATTTTAAAATTTTTAATGATATACAATGACTGTCAAAATGTTTGCACGTACGTCTGTTTACAGTCTCAGTCGACGTCGAATGTTTTCAATGATATTAAAAGCAATAAAAATAAAATATATCAAAATATTTATTTTATGATCGAATTAAATATTTACAACTATGGAATTTGGGTAGTTATATGAAAACAATACTTAAATATATAGAAAACAAGATATAAGTACTCGCAGGATAAAATTTAAGATACATGATAAAGTAAAAGTTGTATAACTATCTTTATTTATTTTTGAGATAATTGTGTTCGGGAAATAAATTGGTTATTTTATTAAATTATGATAGATTGAATAGATAAGGCTTTTACTTGATATAGATCCATAATAAATGATGGAATAAAACAATTTAATTTGTTAAAATCTTCATTATATTATGTTATGTAATATAATGTAGATTTTAACAAATTGAATTGTTTTATTTCATCATAAATTATGATAGATTTGACTGTATTTTTTGACAACTTGTGTACCGGTAAGTGTATTTTTTCTTTTTTTAATATGTATCATGAATCCTCAGGATTTGACGGTATAAAAGATGAAACTCTAAAACTAGTAACAAAATAGATAGCAGAACCTTATCTTATAAAAATAATGATATTTTTCAATGTGGGAAAATTTATTTAGCACTGAAACTCTTTATTGTAACGTCTATATTTAAAAATGGGGCCTGAACTAGATGAACAATTAATAGGCCAATTATCAGTCTTAGAAAAGGGGCATTCCACGCCAACTCAGCAGTCGATCCCACGTCACCTTCTCAGATCGGGCCCAAAATTGGTACATCGATTTGTACTATTGAAAAAAGCATATTCCTAAATTTTCAGGTCCTAAGGCCGCTACCTGTCCCCAGAGGCGTACAATCACGTTTTCATCCACTATTTCAATTCCAGGGGTCCGAAATCGGGGTTTTGAGTACTCCCGCGTCATTTTGGTCCAAAAAAATTATCAAAAATACATAGGAGATGCCAAATTTCCCGTAGAACACGATGCCGCAAACCGTTTTTGATATCTTCCAAGGGGAGCCTGAAAAACGCAAAAATTAAATTTGCTCAAAAATCAAACAAATTCCCGAAAAATTCGTGAAATAAATAATGTTTCCTCTAATACAGACTGGAGAGAGAAATTTCTGTGTTCTGCTTTTTTCGATAGTACAAATCGATGTACCAATTTTGGGCCCGATCTGAGTAGGCGACGTGGGATCGGCTGCTGAGTTGGCGTGGAATGCCCCAAAAGTTACTGATGAGATGTTCATAAATGCTCCAAAATTAGTAGTCAAAAAAATAGCAAAAATAATAAAAAAAAATCTAGTTAGTCAGTGATAAAAATATTTTAGAAAGTACCTTATATCTGTATATTTTTAATTGTGGCGTCAAAAAATAATATTGATATAATTATATTTTCTTATTAATATTTTATTGTACTTTATATATACAGGTACTTTTTTTTATTCATGAGGTACATCTATGCATCCTTTTTTGAATGTATTTAATTTTATATGGTTAATACAATTATTATTATCAATTATGTGTTAGTATTGTTGTGTTTTGAAAGTAAAATTAATGTTTTTCCTCAACTTCGTGTTTATGTAGAGCCGTAGAAGCATTTTTTGTATATATATGACCGTTAAGACAATTTTCTAGATTTATATAAATTTTTTTGTAGCTTAAACAGGGTACAGAATATACACTGTTTCCACTTTGTTAATATAACGAAAAAAAGTTATTTTGCATGGTGTAAAAACTGAAATACAACAATCAGAATAGATAGCAGAGCCTTATCTTATATAAATAATAATATTTTTCAATGTGGAAAAATTCATTTAGCACTGTGTAACGAGTTATTTTGTTGTTATAGATACAGGGTTAATTTTCAACACTTTAAATATATTATAACTCGTTACTTAAATTCAAACTCTCTTTTCTTTTATTGATTTTTATTTATTGTTAGGTATACTGTTGTTTTGTATATTTTTTTTTTTTAGTATAAGACCGGAGGTACGTAAATGAATTCTATCATGAAATTTAGTAGTTTCTAAAGTTAAAATTTTTTTTTCAATCGATAAGGACATTTGGTATATATACCATTTATTTAATTTCAAAATACGTCTGGTATATGACAAATTTTTTGTGGTATCTAAATTTTACTAGCGACAATGAGGATATAAATAGCAGGAGAATTGATTTGGAGAGACAGAGACCGACCGCCGACCGACCGACCTTTACCGTTGACCGTTGCTAATTTTTGTACGTAAAGTGTGTGTCCCAAGTTTGTGTTATTCCGATCCGGTTACCGGCATATATTTTCAATTAAAGACAGTAATTCTTTTTTTAAAGTTGTGACAAAAGTGAACTACGATACCGAAACCGACGTAAGAAGGTAAACATATTTTTATCACCGTTTATTTGAAAATTTTCGTACCTCCGTAAAATAGAAAAGTTTGATATTTTCATGGAAATTTCCGTACCGGTTATTTTTTTTTGTTGTTAGAAAAGTTGTTTTGTTTGAGATTAGGATAAATAAATGTAACGTTGTTTTAGAAAATGTGTTTTTGATTTCAATTGCGAAGTTAATTGGTTTTAATTATTCGCCGGGTTTATATTAAGTTCACATTTTATTTTTTTTCACAAGTCATTAATATACAATTACGATTTATATGAATTGGTGCATCTTAATTATATTCAGGATCTTTTGTTTCTACACTGTGTGTCAAAATTAGTGGTACCTTTTATAGTTTTTTTTTGAGTTTGCCGGTTTTCTTTAGATTCAAGGGATAATCAGATTTGGAAGT
>CAJUYI010000001.1:2558350-2669315 GCA_910591695.1 Galerucella pusilla | reverse complement strand
AAATCGTTGTTTTCCAGTTCCGTGGTACCTTTCTGATATAATTTTTTCTTAACAATAGTTTGCCGGTTTTCTTTAGATTCAAGGGATAATCAGATTTGGAAGTGGCCTAGCCATAATTTATTTGATTACCTGGCAGATTTAAATCGTTGTTTTCCAGTTCCGTGGTACCTTTCTGATATAATTTTTTTTTCTTAACAATAGTTTGCCGGTTTTCTTTAGATTCAAGGGATAATCAGATTTGGAAGTGGCCTAGCCATAATTTATCTGATTACCCGGCAGATTTAGACATTTTTAGCTCTCAGGTACAAATCTTTTACACATTTTGTTTGTTTGTCGGAAAAATATTTTGCCGGTTAAATTTAGATTCAAGGGATAATCAAATCTAGAAGTGGCCTAGCCATAATTTATTTGATTACCCTGCAGATCTAATACGTTTACGTCTCGTGTGTCGAGAGTAGTTTTCCGTGGTTGTGATAACCTTACCGGCTCTGACCGTGCGTTCTTTCTCCCGTTTTTTTTACTCGCTCCTGTAAAATTATTCATAACAGACCACAAGGTAGTAATAAACAAAGTTCCTGATTTCTCCGCTATTTACCGTAACTTATTTTAATATAAAAATCGATATTCAATTGAGTCGCATTAAAGATTTGATAAAGAATTGGTTGAAATAACTCAACAAGACCCCTGGAATTTTCCGTAACCTCCATCTGAGGCTATCTGGAACTCTTGACGCTAATGGTCAAGGGGCCGTGGAGCAAACCACGTTAAAAATCTGGCGCCCGAGTATTCCGTCGAAAGATTTTTAGGCAAGGGTGTCCATAGTGACGTGTTCGTGTGGCAGGAGCCACGTGTACGAGGTAAAACGCGTTACAACTGAAACTCTCTATTGTTACGCCTATATTTGAAAATGGGAACTGAGTTGAGATGAACAATCATAGGCCAATTATCAGTCTTGCAAAAGCGGCGGGCGTAATTTCGGCCGGTAATCCCTTGGCCTACCTGCATAAATCAAGGGGTACCATTTATGACAGGGGTAATTTCGGCCGAGGGTTTGATGTTTACGATGAGATTAAAATATTGGTAATTACGCTTAATAGTTTCTGTAAAATATTAATTGTGTATTTATTTGGAAATACCTAATCCTGTGTACCTGTCGGAAATACCTTTAATTTACTTATCTCTTTATTCTAATAACTATGTTGTACCTACTTAAGATTATTCCTTTAAATGTATAAAATTCACAAATGACAGGTATAAAATTATTATAGCTAGTCAGTATTATAACTTATCTTGAAGCTACTAGTCGATAGAAAGCATAAAATATATTATTTGTATACGATGGCATCAGTTTCAGTAATTAAGAGTTCACGCGGTTGTGACTTACTAGTTGTAGAAAAGTTTCAGTTTTGTAAACAGGACGTATTAAAAAGTGGTGAAGTACGTTGGAGGTGTATAAAGAAAAATTTAAGATGTTTAGCCAAACTGTACACTGTTGGTGCGGAATACACAGTTACTAGAAGTGAATTAATCCACAACCACGAGTCCGATGAAACTACGTCGGAGAGAAAAATAGTGACGACTTCATGCAAGCGCAATGCTGAGAAAGACATATCGGAGAAACCTTCAAAAATTATTAAAAGCGTTCTTTCAAATCATTTGCCAGAGAATTTGTCATCGATAGATGTCAGGGTTTTGCGGCCGAAAATACCTATGAGATAAGGAAGCAACTTAAAACCTCCGGCCGAATTTACCTACCGGCTTTTAGTACCTGCCCTTTTTCCGGCCGAAATTACATCCGCCCTGCAAAAGTTACTGAGATGCTCATAAATATTCCAAAAAGTAGAAAAAATAGCAAAAGTGATAATAAAAAAAATCTAGTTAGCCAGTGATAAGAATATTTTAGAAAGTAGGTACCTCATATATGCGTATATTTTTAATTGTGGCGGCAGAAAATAATAAATACGGATGTTCAGGAATCCAGTGATAATTTGAAAAATATACATGCCTTATCAAGGGCTGACCCTCAACTGAGAGAATTTTATAAACAACAAAAAAAAGAACATATCAAACTCTTACAATCCACCAGAAGGAAATATTATCAAAATTTAATCTCAACTTCAGAAAACCCCACAAAAAGCGCATGGAAACTTGTTGCAGATTTTACAAAAAATATTGGTAGTGGTAAAGTACAGCGTATCGCACTACTGGATGATCAAAAAAACTTGATTGAAAATCCTTTAGAGATTGCAAATATGTTTAATGTATTTTTTAAAAATGCTCCTTACGACATAGTTTCAAATATATCGTGTGATCCTAAAGGCGTAAATTTAGAGTATAGTGATACCTAAGTTAAACCTTAAACAAGAGGCTTTTCTTTTGTGTCCATACAATAAAGATGAATTATATGAACTTCTAATATTTAAGTTAAAAAATAAAAGATCCTATGGTTTTGATGATATACCAGCATTTTTGTTAAAAAAAAGTTCTGCCATTTATAATGTCTCCTCTAACATATTTAGTCAATCTGTCCTTTGCAAATGGCGATTTTCCGGATTACAATAAAACTGGAAAAATTACTCCAATATATAAAAAAGGTGAAAAGAGCAGTACTTCAAACTATCGACCAATTACTGTCCCTTCAATATTTTCAAAACGGGACCGCCGAGTTGTACCACGGGACACCAGGTAGATGTAATCCTACCGTCTAGTTGTACCACCATATTTCTAGAGAGGATTAACGGTTTAAAATAACAATCTAATCAATCTAAACAGTTTTATTACAAATTCGATAATATAATACAAAGAAGATATATTTTTAAAATTTGTTTTGAAATATACAGACAAATTAACATTAATTTTACAATTTAAGATCTCTTGTACTACTGCGGCAAATAATAATAGCTTGAAGATCTTACAAAATCAAATTTGGTGATCTTATTTTCTTTTAATTCTTTTATTTTAGAAGTTATATACTCATGTTTCTTTCTAGTAACAGATTTAAATTTTTTTATAATTGTTGATTCATTGGCAGTCTTAATTTTTGCAAATGTTTCATTTTGTATATTTATTATCATGTCCACAAAAATAAATATATTTGGATGAGGAGAATAAAAACTGTTTTTTAATAAAGAATGAAATGATTCACAAGCGTTGGTAGACCGATACATGCTATTTGTGTTACATGCCCAAACTTTTGGAGGAAATTTAGCTTCTTCTGATATATAATTTTCAACTATGTAATCACAAAATTGTATTACTCTCTCATCATCGGGCGATTTGTCAAATATTTCAAGAGAAAAAAAGTCACCTACTTCGGTAGGTTCTAGAAAATGTAGGCCAAAGAATAACTTTAAAAACTTGCCAATTTCTGAATTTTTATCTTTATATTCATTCGACAAACCTAAATTTAAAATTTTACGGTACCATGCTTGACATAAGTGAAATCTACACCCGGTTAAATTTGAATATGGCCAAAATCTATAAATTGCACTATGAATTGCTTGTTCAAAGTCGACTACTATATTTTTTGGGTTAAAGGATAAGTTAAGTGCATTACATTTATCGCTAACATTTTGAAACAATTTGAAATATGTATTACAACTTTTATCGGGTAACAGAGCAAATATGACTGGAACATAATAACCTTTTTTAAAAGCATGAATGGTAAATAGTTGGTAAAAAAACTTTGTACAATATTGAAATGTACCATCCATATAAATGGTATCACAGAAACATAAGAAATATAAATTTGTGAAACAAGAAAAGATAATTAAATTGTTTTCCTTATCTAAACAGCAAAGGAAATTTTCATCTTTAATTTTAGTTTTCAGATTTAAATTAACAACTGCATCAAAAACCTGATTTATATCCTTAGGTAATGCTGGTAAAACATCTCGCCGTGCTTCGTACAGATTTCTTCTCACACGAAGTAGATCATCGCTTCCAATGTCTGAAGCCCAATCATTGTTCTACGAGATGTTAGAAAAATCATACTGTTAATAATACTTTAATTTCTAGAAATTTTAGTACTTACAGTTAATTCTTTATGAATTAGTTTAGATGGCCTTTCTGTGCTATCCTCAACAGCTTTTCTTTTAACGCTATTACTAATAGCTTGCCTAGCAATCGTCTTCTCACCTTCATGATTATGATCAAACTGAGATTCCAAAATAGTTTTTTCATCTGCACTTGTATATATTTTGGCATTGCATCTACTTTTGGTGTTAGTGCAACGCCATCTAATTTTACCACACTTTGCAATGTGTGCTTTTGAAAATTTAAAGTTATTTAGCACTAACAATTTTGCACCTTTTTCACTAAAGATCGATTGGACTTCCATTGCTGTCTTAAGAAACTCACGACTCACGACTGATCGCTTAGTATGAAGATTATAAATAAATAGTAAGCAGCAGTAAGAAGGTATTATCACCCCCAACCCTTAAGAAAAATTCAAACTTCGACATTGGTGGTGGTGTTATAGAAAGTTTCACTTATTGAGAAAAGGTCATTAGAGAATTACTGAGAATAATGTAAAATATGTTAGACTACCTGATTTCAATTTCGTGGTACAACTCGGTGGTCAAAAAAGGGCAACCTTTTACGCTGCCAGATTATGTCAGGTAAGCGTGGTACAACTCGGTAGTCTCCTTTCAAAAATATTTGAGTATAGCTACCTGAAGAGACTTAATACCTACTTACAGTGTCATAATATTATTATAAGCAGCCAGCATGGTTTTCAAGAACGTAAGTCAACTAGTAGCGCTATTCATTCATTTTATGAATGTTTAACTAATCTATTGGAAGCAGGGGAATGTCCTGTTGGTATATTCTGTGATCTCAGTAGAGCATTCGACTGTGTTGATCATAACATTTTATTGAAAAAGCTAGAAAATATTGGTATCAGAGGGATATCTTTGAAGTGGATTGAGTCTTATTTGTATAAAGGCTTACAATATGTTAGTATACCTAATTTAACGGATAATTGTATTGGTAAGAGTGATTCGAGTTATGTGTGCAATGGTATTGGTGTTCCACAAGGGTCTGTTTTGGGACCTATCTTGTTTTTGCTTTACATAAATGACATTGTAGATATAAGCTCGACCACTCACTTTACTTTGTATGCAGATGATACGTCGGTCCTTATTTCGGATAAATCCAATGTCGCTTTAGAAAGTAAATGTAATAATCTTTTTTCCAGCTTATACAGTTGGTTTTGTAAAAATTCACTTCACCTCAATGCGGAAAAAACTCAAATGGTTCATTTTCACTATAGGCAAAAGCAAGTACAAAAAATGAATATCAAACTTAATAATGAACAAATAGAACACGCTTCTTCGGTGAAATTATTAGGTTTATTTATTGATGAATTCCCAAATTGGAAAAACCACTGCGATACTGTGATCTCAAAACTAAACTCAGTTAATTATCAGTTTAGAAACCTTCGATCGGTTCTAACAATTAAACAGCTGGTAATGTTGTACTATGCT
The DNA here is from genome assembly GCA_910591695.1 of Galerucella pusilla. NCBI lineage: Eukaryota > Metazoa > Arthropoda > Insecta > Coleoptera > Chrysomelidae > Galerucella > Galerucella pusilla. The sequence goes on along the minus strand of CAJUYI010000001.1, from coordinate 2,663,829 downwards.
CAAGCGGAATCTCGCCTACGGTATGGTTTATGTTTTTGGGGAATTAGTACTAGCTTTAATGATGTCTTCATAGCTCAAAAGAAGATCATTCGTTGTATTGCTGGTATTTCTCGGAGCACTAGCTGCCATGGTTATTTTAAAAAGTTTGAAATTTTAACATTGTCGTGTTTGTATATTTTTGAGTTGTGTGTGTTTGTTCATACTAAAATAAAATATCTTAAGAACAATGAACAAGTCCATAGATTTAATACAAGACATTGTAATGATCTACATGTACCTTTATCTAAGGGAAATATTCATTTTAAATCTCCGGCTATACAAGGTCAACGGTTTTATAATAAATTACCCTTAACCATCAGAAACTGTACTACACTAATAGAATTTAAAAAAGTGTTAAAATCATTTTTAATTGAACGTTGTTTTTACTCCACAGAAGAATTTTTTAACTCGTAAATAATGTATGAATAATTATAATTTATTTGTTTGTTCGTATTATGATTGAAATTTTATCAGATATTGTTTAGTATAATTTGCATGTCCATTTTAGATTAGGATTAGGATTAAGTTTTCATTGTGACTAATTCTATACAAACTTTGTTGTTTGTCAAAAAGAAAATAAAGAATTATTATTATTATTATAAACTCTCTATTGTTACGCCTATATTTGAAAATGGGAACAGAGTTGAGATGAACAATCATAGGCCAATTATCAGTCTTGCAAAAGTTACTGAGATGCTCATAAATATTCCAAAAAGTAGAAAAAATAGCAAAAGTGATAATAAAAAAAATCTAGTTAGCCAGTGATAAGAATATTTTAGAAAGTAGGTACCTCATATCTGTATATTTTTAATTGTGGCGTCAGAAAATAATATTGATATAATTATATTTTCTTATTAATATTTTATTGTACTTACATACAGATAATTTTACCTCGTAAGTAATTCTTTCTATTCACGAGGTACATCTATGCATCCTTTTCTGCTTGTATTTGATTTTATATGGTGAATAAAATTCTTATTAATATTATTATTATTATTTATGTGTTAGTATTTTTGTGTTTTAAAAGTACAATTTATGTTTTTCTTCCACTTCGTGTTTATCTAGAGCCGTAGAAGCATTTTTTGTATACTTGTGACCGTTAAGACAATTTTCTGGATTTATATACATTTTTTTTGTAGTTTAAACAGGGTATAGAATATACACTGTGTCCACTTTGTTAATATAACGAAAAAAAGTTATTCTGCAAGGTGTGAAAACTGAAATACAACAATCAGATATTAAAATGTTTCACTCGTTTACGAGGTATGATGAAAAATATAAATTTTACTCAAGAGCCAATCTAGTATTGGTTTTTGATTACACATTATCTCCTTATTCAGTAACTTATTTACTAACCGAAACTGGTCTTTGAGAGATAATAACTCTTGTAATTTCGACCTAAATGAGACAATAGAAACCCATTTTTCATTAAGATGCAATTCAATGTTCGTTGGAGCCTATAGCTTGGGAAGTAGTTGTTTCTATTGTAAAATAAATTTTTCAATATAATCAGTGTTTAATTTATTAGCCTGTATACCCAAGAAGATAATTCAAATAAATCATATATCCACCACAGTACACCAGTGGTCAGTGATCAATGAAGGATAGGAGGGTTTTTATGAATCCTTGGTATAATAGAGAGATACAATAGCCCCGGACGTTGATGACAGGTATGGACCCCGTTATACGTTAAGTTCGTAATCATGGTTAACTCATTATGCTATAACGTCCGGTAGATAAACATTGATGAAGGATTAGTATATGCGTCCATGTCGGACATTATATATTCCATTAATATAAATTAAGCAACTATTATTTTCTATCCGTTTTCATATAACCCACTATTTTTCAATTCATTGACTATTATTATGCACGTAAATATTTATATCATATTATTGTTCTAATACGGGACTAGATATTTGAATGAAGTGAACAGTTCAATATAAAACCATCACTGCCAGCGTTATGAAATATAAGGGCTAAGGACAGCCAAGAAGTAATAATCGAATATTTATTGAATAGGTAAACTCGACGGAGGAAGTTAAGGGTTCTCTAAAAGTAATAAGTAAACTGGGCTAGAGGAGCTGTTACTCTAATCTCGTAATCCGTAATGTGTCCAAGTTTTCATTCCGTTCATTTGAATATTTATTTAAATGGAAAACCAAGGTGACTACAAATTTTAATTTTGGCTGTCACGACAATAAAAAAATGTTCCTTACAAAGTATTGGATATTTTTCAAGAAAAAAGTTGTTACATGAACATTTAAATAATATCATGGCAGATATAATAATACTCCACGCTGGAAACGAAAACGGATTTATAGAGGGTGCTTAAGCAATATTTTGTTCAAAAACTCAACTTAGTGATTATCATGGGGAAATTAAACATTTCACATCATGTTGATTTCTTTAATGTCAGTGTTTGTCTTTGAAAATACGTTCATTACTAAAACATTTTATTTTATTGCTTGTGTTTTTATTTTTATTATATTTATTATTTGGTAACTCAGTAATAACCTCACCACTTTTATGGTGGAAATCCTTACTTATTCGTGAAATCTACATATATATAGAACTATACTATAGAACCAAACAAAATTTCAATGTCAAAATATTTTATAACTCAACATATTCTCCTCTTAATTGGATACATTTATTACAACGAACCTGCAACGTCTCTAGACCTTTCAAAAAAAAATGTTTCTTCTTGCTCTGCAAATCAGACCTCCACAGCTTTTATTACCTCCTCGTTGGAAGAAAATTTACGACCTTTTAAACTTTTTTTCAGTTGAGGAAAGAGATGATAGTCGGACGGAGCCAAATCTGGTGAATAAGGGGGGTGTTCTAGTAATTCAAACCCTAAATTACGAATTTTTTGCATGGCAAAATGAGATTTGTGTGCAGGGGCGTTGTCCTGCAGAATCAAAACACCTTTGAAAAGCTTTCCGCGTCTTTTCTCTTCAATTTTTCCCGTAGAGTGGTCAGTAATGTCGAATAGTAATCTGCGGTTATTGTTCTACCCTTATCCAAAAAATCAATCATGATTACTCCATGGCAATCCCAAAAAACTGAAGCAAGAACTTTTCCAGCAGATTTTTGGACACGAAACTTCTTAGGTCTTGGAGAGGACGAAGGACATTGATCACCAAATTTGCTTACCTCTTAACCCTTCACACTGACACTTCTAATGAGTTATTGTTCGTTCACTGATAAAATTATTTATTTGCATTAAAAAAATTTCCTTTTCACTCAAATAAATATTTGTTTCCTATGGTCCAAACTAATATTTATTTGATAAATTTTAAAAAGTTGTTTGCCATGTGTCTCCCTAATTTATTTAAGATAAATAAATATTCTATTAAAATCAACTAGTACTAGTCAAAATCAAACAAATAAATATATTTGACCCAATCAGTTACTGAAAAAATGGAACAAATAATTATTTGCTTCAAATCTCATCAAAATAAATATTTATTTAATCTTATTCAACTTGCTGAAAAATGAAACAAAATATTTATTTGGCCAAATCCACTCGGTTTAAAATTCAAAGACATATTTATTTGCTTTAAATGGCATACAAATAAATATTTATTTCATCATACTTTCTGAAGAGCAAATATCAAATAAATATTTATTTCATCATACTTTCAAAAGAGCAAAATAAAATAAATACTTATTTGATCATACTTTCTAAAGAGAAAATATCAAATAATTATTTATTTCATCATACTCCCTTAAGAGTAAAAATCAAATCAATATTTATTTACTTTTAACTAAATATTTATTTAACGCTAATCGCCCAATGAAGGATTAAGGCAAATATGTATTTGCTTTAAATGTATTTATAGTGTGTACAAAAAGCAACGTAACTTTCCACTAGGTAGAGAGAGTTATAGTTAAATAATTGGTAAAAAAGACATAGCAACCATGCAATTGCAGTGTGTATCGGTTGCTATATATGTATGTACTTGTTTACCAATGCTTTACTCCCTATACCTAGTAGTAAATGTTACATATAAGTTATTTCGATTTCACGAGAAGTTTTTTCAAATAAATCAAGTTATCTGTACAAGTCAATTAGAAATATACTGGGTGACTTATTCTGGAGTAATGGTGCATCCAGTATATTTCCAACTAACTTATGCAGATAAATAAATATATTTAAAAAAAAAACTTCTATTAAAAACTGTTTTTTGTATACCTAACAAGTAAATTTCTAGTGTAACTTAGTTTCTTTAATAGTGTGTGTGGTATCAAGGTAAAATTCAAAGTAGAAGAAATTAAAAAAAAATATTTTATTACTGCATTACTTACATAAAAATGCATGTAGTACATTGCAAAACTTCTAAAGTCTATTAATATTGAGATCAAAAAAAGTTCACACCATATAAACAAATTTTTTCTTGACATATTTTAGATTAAGCACCGAGGACGCAAAAATGTCATTTCTTTTGAGCCAAATCGTCTTAAGCTTCTTCTGTAACACCTAAAATACAAAAAGTTATATATAGCCACAAAAAATAAAAAATTTCAGGTTAAAATTCAGTATATTAAAATCAAAAACCGACCTGTCTCAGGGTTTTTGTAACAACGACGTAGTTTTGAAAATAGGTATAGGCTGGCCAAAACCTCGTGAGCCATCCATTTTTTATTTAAATAAACCTAATATGAAATTCAAGTGATTTAGATTAAATATTTATGTATTTAATTTTGTGCAGGAAATGTTGAAAATATGACATTGTACTTTCATTTTAAATAAATTTCTATTTAAATAAATCTAATAAGTGATTTAGATTAAATATTTATGTATTTAATTGTGTACATGAAATGTTCAGAATATGATATTGTACTTTTGTTTCAAATAATTATTTATTTTAATTAAAGCTAATAAGAATTTTAGTGATTTAGATCAAATAATTATTTATTTAATTATTTGTACGGGACGGAAAAAAAATGGCGCTTAAGAGGCTTAACTGACCGCTTTCGTTATATGATACCTTTGTCTGGATCTTTGTTTATAGATAGATGTTTAGAAAAATAAATTATCTAGACATTAGTATACCTATTTCTCAACATGGCAAGTTTTAAATTATTTTTACGCTTTAAATAAAAAATGATCAACCAAACTAAGAAAGATACCAATTAGGTAGGTATTCGACATTTTGATTCAAGAGCCATGCCATCGGCTTTCCTTTTTTTAAATTATAAAATTGGCAATAATCATGTTTCCCAAAATTAATTTATGGTAGAATGATGATTCAAATAAAAAATAACGAGCATTAACCTACCTAGAATGTATAAAGGTACAAATTCACTTACCTTCAAATACTTCCCACAAATGAGGTAGATTCCAACCTTCCAACAATAATTTTATATTATCTGTCTTATCCACCAACGCACATAAAAACTTTACTTACACTGCAAACTGCACTAACAACAAATTAATGTAATAATTCTTCTCTACAATCTGCAAATTTATGTTGCTCCTGTCCCTGTCGAATCTTGTCTACACTCTACGCACGCGTAACAGTTATATAGTTTACAGGGAAGAATTATTTAATTCAAAGATTACTGCCCAAATAATAAATAATTATTTTTAGGATCCAAATATTATATTATTTGACGATGAAACTGCAATGTATTTAACTTCACCCTATAAATTTGTTTGATTATGTTATTTATATTTTTTTTAAGCCAATAAATATTTATTTGGCATTAATATTTTGATTGTTTGCTTCTAATTTATTTGCTTTAAAGCCTGCAATATTTGACTCAAATATATATAATTCAAATAAATTTACAAAAAAAAACAAATATTTCAAGGTATTTTATACAAATACATTTCTGTTGATTTGAATAATGTTTATTTAATACCAATAAATATTGAACAAATAACTCATTTATTTGAAAAAAAAAACGATCAATTTTATCAGTGTTGCTATGGTAACGCAATATTTTGTTTATGCATGGAACTTGGCTAGGCTAACTAGATATCAATACATCCCCGTATTCATAAATGTAATTTACAAAAAACACAAATGGAAAAAAAGTATTGAAACTTTGTAGTTTTCATTTAATATATTGTCAAATTTTCTACATACACGTTTTTTGTTTACTTCAGTTATTTTCTTCATGAACACAACTTTATTTTGCTTTTGCTATAGATATAAATTTTAACACACTTTCCAAATAATTGAAAATATTATTATTCAACTTCTTAAGTAATCTTATTTTATTTATAGTTCGAACGAGGAGCAAATATTTCTCGAAATAAAACCCAAATACCAAATTAGGGCAGTTATTACTCTGGAATTACGTAATCAGAAGACGTTATGCTTGTCGAACTTTTCGAATAAAACTTTTGTGATTTTGGAGCAGAGTAAGAATAATTTATGAAAGAAAAATTTTACGTTCCCATTTAACAAGGCATTTATTAGAACCTTATCTGTGGGTAATTATGAAGTAGAGATCATTAAAATATTTTATTTGAGAGAAGTGGACGTAAAGTGTTTAAAAGATGAGCGGTTTTTATTATTGAGAAAGTCCAGATATACTTCGAGATTAGTCAGAACTTCACAAATTGCCCAAAGAAAATTTCAGGATCTTTTAAGTTTTCATCATTGAGACGGTTTTAAAAAGGCAACCACTTTTAAATAAATCCTAAATTCTTCAACATTTTTCTCTGCTAAGCTCTTCAGTTGTTTTCTTTTTACCTACGACTGAGAGATGTACGTACGCTGTACAATTTTAAAAATATCTAGCATTAATCCTTAAAAGCTGTTTCAGTCCCCCTCTTTTCTAGTTCATCTGCTATTTCACTTCCTTCTATTTCAGTGTGTCCTGTTTTTGCCAAGGCATGCACTCACCATTTTGAAACTGATTACACTGGAACTCAGTGCTTTAATGGCTGCTTGACTATCCGACATTATGATAATCCTTTGCTCCTATATACACATAGATCCAAAAGTTTTGCATCACCTTCTTCGGATGCGAAGGAATTTTTTTGCGCTAACAATTTTTTGTTGGCTTGTTTATCACTGTTTACCATTTCAATATGTTCCATATTTTTTGCAATATACAGATGTTTACAGTTTTTTTTGTAAGATAACATTTTTAGTGCGATCATTTTAACATTCAAGGCATTTGATTTTTACGATTTTAAGTGCAAACATGAATCGTCAAGTCATAAGTGAGATTGACCGTGCAAGAATAGTGGCTTTAGTTGAAGAAGGTCAATCTCAAAGGTTCGTGGCAAACAGAGTTGGCGTTTGGCAAAGTGATGTGTCTTGTGTATGGAACCGGTATCTCCAGACCAATTCTCTTCGTGATAGACCTAGAAGCGGTAGAAGGCGTGTTACTAATCAGCGGCAGAACCGCTATATCCACTTAACTATCCGAAGAAACCCGACCATGGCAATACCAGCACTCCAAAGAGATATGAGACATGCGTTGGGAGTTCAAGTATCGATCTCGACATTACGAAGACGAATACTTGCGACAGGTTTGAGGTGTCGCCGACCAATAAGAGTGCCCAGACTACAACCTGAGCACAGAGTTCGCCGACTACAGTGGGCTCAAGAACACGTGGCCTTGCCTGAAGAATTTTGGAATTCGGTGTTTTTTTTCCGACGAGACAAGGATTTGTTTGGTACAAGATAGCCATCGAATACGTGTTTGGCGGGATTGCTCAGATTGTCCATGCTCGCCCCGTGCCGCCCTTCAGAGGAGGAAGTGCTATGTTTTGGGCTGGTATCATGTTAAATGATCGCACAGAATTAATTCATGTGGAGGGAACGATGACTGGTGATAGGTATCTCAGAGAGATTCTACATCCTCACGTGAGACTATGGCGCGCAGCTGTTGGCAATTCCTTCGTTTTTATGGACGATAACGCCCGACCTCATCGGACCAGAGCTGTAAATGAGTATCTTGAAACTGAAGGGATCAATCGTTTGAGCTGGCCAGCCCTATCTCCTGACATGAATCCCATAGAACATGCTTGCCAGGGCAGTGGCAGCACGCAGAAATCCACCCAGGAGTGTACAAGAGCTTGTTCATGCGGCCCAAAAAGAATGGCGAAATATTCCTCAACAGAATATCAATAATTTGGTAAACAGCATGGGCAGGCGACTTCAAGCTTGCATAAATTCTAGAGGTGGAAATACTCTTTATTAAAAGTTCTCCTGCAGGTTCTCACTTAACCTTTTCTTCACAAAGAATCAATTTGTATTTAATTTATTTAATTTCTAAGAATACTTTTTATGTTTAAAGCAAGTTTATTATTGGATAATACATTTTTTTGAAAAATATACTCGTTTTTTTTATAGAAACTAATTATTTGATTAATCTCTGATCCATTTATAATGAACACATTTTTTTTTCGGAGATTTAGAGTGATGCAAAACTTTTGAATCTATGTGTACTTTATCAATATTGAACTGGGCAAGGTGTCAGCAATCTCTTGCAACTTTACGGTTTTTTTAAATTTTTTTGTGGACGCCTTCAGAATTATGTGGGTGGATAGTTTTCATTGAAATGTTTAAAAAATGTTAATACTTTGCTTATAAAAATGTTCTTAACAGAATAAGGAAAATCAGTAATAAATAATGTAAATAGAGTTCCGTAGGTTGGGACTTTTTCATTTGAAATTTCCCCCTCTTTAAGAATGATCTATCATACATTATGGCGTCATAAATAAGTTGATATAACTATAACTAATGGTTGATGCGGCAATTTTTTGTTAAAATATAATTTTTTTCAGTTATAAATGCAGCAATCAACAAGTTTACACCACACTTGTTATCAACGGATCAAATTTTACCAATTACCAATAAGTTTTTTGATAGTTATAAATAAAAAACAATTTTTAATTGACAACCTATAGCTCCTTAATGCAGGAAGTAAAGAAAAAAATGTACATAAACCTACTATAATAATTTTTTTCTACTCCTATGCTATAAGTTGTTAATTAAATGCCAATTTTCAGTTTCATAATGATACTCATTATAACACTGGTTTTCATTATAAAACTGAAAAATTGACCAACAGAAATCTAGATTTTCAAATACCCAAGTAGACAGACCCAATATTTTCTTTAGAATGTTTGACAGTTTGACAGTGTTTTATGACAGTTTAAATCTTTTGCGTCAGTTCTTAAAAGAAATGTCGAGCACCAGACCAAAAATATTTATGACCAAGGTAAATACATATTTAAACTTATCAATTTTTGTTTACAATAATTCATTACTAATTTTGTATAACAGTAAAATACCTATACACTTTATGCTATTAGTTTAACAATGTGGTCCCCCGTAGCACAGTGAGGAAAGGCACCGCATAAGGTTGTTTTCGATCTGAACGTGCCGGGTTCGAGTGGCGGGAAGTACCAACCTAAATTTTTTTATATTGTTTTAAATCAAATTTCTTCGTAGAAAAAATAGTGTATTAAACTCTCATGTAATGGTTATTACATGATCGTTGCATAATATACCATTAGTCTTTCTATCGTCTCGTAAGTTTTTGGTACGAGCTCCTGGTTCACCACAGGTGATTATGAATTTTTTTCATTTAATGTAATTCAACTCATTGTCGAATAGTTTGGAATATTTTAGTGTTTCCATCTCTTTGGCTGGAGCAACTTTCAAAGCTAGTGAAACTCAAATGAGCATAAAAACAAATTAAATAACCCATGTAAATAGCGCTTGTTATTTAACTATGAAATGAAATTACAATGGCTAAATAGCTTCAGTTTCGCAATAAACCTAAAAAAAAACCTTTTATTGCGAATGTTAAAAATATGCTTCAAGCCTTAACAAACTATACTTTCTGGATGATTAATTTTATTATCCCTGTTGTAGTATTATTTTCACAGGTTATAAAAACCGCATTGATTTTTATTATAGATTTAGTATGTAATGCTTTTTTGCTCTCGTTGTTTTCTTATTTTGTGCTGGGACTGCTCCAGTTTCCAGACTACTCGTTCCTCATAATTCGAGGAAGGAGGGGTGAATAAGAAATATCATTATAATGTCTCCCAAAAAATAAGATAGAAATGGCTATCTAGGATACAACAATAAAGGTAAAGTGTAACCCTTAGTATGGGATGACAGTAATAGACAAAGAGTTGAAAGGTCCCCTGATTTAACCTCTCTCGATTGCTTTTTATGGAGATACTTGAAAAGAAAAGTGTACGTAAATGAACCACAAATCATACACAAAAATAACACGGGAAAAGTTGGCCCCTCTTCTTTCGCCGGTATACGAAATGATGAATTCATTCCTTTTATTCGGACCATACTGTATATTTAGCAGCAAATTAAATGTTTGAAGGTTTATCATTGCTCACTAAGAGTCACTTTAAATCATTATATTTTTAGTTATGCATAAAATAGTAGAAGTAAATAGTCATAACTCAAGAAACAAGAAAATATTTAAAACACTTACCTACATTTGGAACCATCCATAGCGGCATCTCCAGCCCAATACCATTTGAACTGCACCATTTTTACCATTAACCATCACTAAAAACCGAAATCGACCATTTCCATTTACCGACCGGCGATTGCCACCACATTTATCTCTTAGTCAAAGGCATACATCACATAGTTTCCCTATGATACTGACTCTTAACTCCACTACGTTAGAGCAACCTCGAGCCAGTACCTGTGTTTATAGAGTAACTCACCTATCTATAAAAATCCTTTGCATGTCATTCAATATTGATTACATTTTAGAGTACTGTATAAACACACATCTCATGTTGTAATTTACTAAATTGAATAAATCATACAATCCGATTAGTACAGGGAAGATGACCGTAACCCAACATTTTTGTCCTTGTTCGTGAAATCTTACCGTATTACCCAAACTCTCTTCTAAGTAATACAAAAATTAACAGGTTTCTACTACATTTTAATTGGGAAAAGTGTGAGAATCAAAAATATTTTCAATCTTAGAATTGCTAGTGTGACGAATTTGTCTTAAAAATGAAATCTTTTAGCTTCAATCAGGTGCAGTATACAGATAAAGATTATATTATAGTAAACACTATTAAAAATCATTTAAAAAGAAATTTTGAAAAAAACTTGTAGTCCAAGTAATCTGGGCACAAAAAGTGTCTTTAGGGAAATATTAAAATTTTTAAAGAAGTTAAGAGAGATTATAGTATATTAAGTATCAAGAACGGTAAGGGTTGTTTACCGGTCGATAGCAATGTTTGGAGGCTGAGCGTAGCGAAGCCTCCAATTTTGCTGGAGACCGGTATTACCCTTGACGTTCGAAATGCTTATACCATTTTTTGCGCGATCGTATTGAAATATTCGAATTTCGAATAAAATAATTTCAATTTATTCGAAATGAACGAAATGTCAAAAGTGACATTCATACTTCTCCATCAGTTTAAAATATAATTTGCATTTCGGTGAAATTGTTTTCATGAGATTTATTACTTTTTATATTGTTCTGTTCGATTCTGTTCATTAAAAAATATCAATCTTCTTATTTTTTTTGTTTCTTTTGTGTAATGATCGAAGTAATATATTATTTAGGAACCACTTAAATGTATGTAGGGCTAAAGAAGCGTCTACATTATGTCGAATGGTGTCGATCGACAATGTCGATCCAGTGTGGATGGTCGCCCGACATAATGTGGACGCAGTTTTACAGTAGTCGATTGTCGATCGATTGTCGATCGACCATGTCGATCGACACCATTCGACATAATGTGGACGCGACTTAAGACGTAGTTTACTTACCGACGTCTGAACGGTAAGTAAATCACTTACCGACGTGTTAGACTTTGAAACCAGTAACCACAACCTACTGACCTGACAACCGATGCTGTAAATAAACAAAAAAGATCGATCGCGCAAAAAAAATGTAAAGCCGCGTCCACATTATGTCGAATGGTGTCGATCGACAAGATCGATCGACAAATCTCATTCGACAGGTTCGACTTTCAACTCGTCCACATCGTCAGTATATGTGGACGTGTTGACCGACATACATCGCCGACATCAAAACTGAAAATACTTTGAATTCGTTTTGCGTCATTACAATTTTCAATTATGACTGGTGAAGAAGATGCCGTAGTGGCAGCTGCTGCTGCAATTATTATTGCAGTTGTTGGAAACCAGCAACAGCGTTTTTGTCGCCCTCGAAGATTTTGGGTACGACCCAGCCTCGTCAATAGTAGGAAAAAATATCATCCAAAGGAATTTATAAAGGATTTACTTCTAGATGAGGTTGATGAGTTAAACCTGGAATACATATGCGACGCGAGCTTCAGAAACTTTTTTAGAGTGAAGAGTACCGATTTTGAAAATTTGTTAAGAATAATAGCACCAAAAATAATTAACAAAGATACGTCATTCAGAAAAGCTATTACCGTGACCGAGCGCCTTGCAGTAACGCTAAGATTCTTAGCCACTGGGGATTCACACAAATCACTGGGCTACCACGCAAGCGATCTCTAGTATCGTACCATCAGTCTGTGATGGCCTGGTAGAAGCGCTCCGAGATTTTGTCAAGGTAAGAAAAGTATAACTAAATTAATGTACTCGTATTTGAGATTTTTTATTTATTTGCTGAAACTGACAACATTTTAAACTTTAAAAATATATATTATACCAAGTTTCATATAGGTCTTCTTGAGCTGTTCTTATGTTATTCTCTTCATTCCAATCCATATTGAGATACTACACAGCACACAAAACTAACCAAAATGACTACGTTTCGGAAATGTTGAACAACATGCTTCGACACGTCCAGACTAGCCATGTCGATTCGACTTCCTTTTATCCGTAATCCGTACCGACTTGGTCCGGGTTTGCATTCGATTCGACCCGACATGGATCGACAAGGTCGATCGACACCATTCGACTTAATGTGGACGCGTCTTAACGACTAGTTCGAACTGGTGAGTTTTTGGAAATATAAAAATAATTTTGGAGTGATTACACTGATTACGTTAAAAAAAAGATTTTGAAAAACTACATGGCGCCTTTGTCCCCAAGGAAATTTCTGTGATCATAAATTCCACTATAAATACAGGCATACGATTTGAAAATTTGTGTAACCACAAAAAAATTTCCTATCTGATTAAATTTATGATGAACAGTAAAATGTAAAAAATTGGAAACACCCGAAATAATAAATTGTTATCACTTCTTCTGATTTGTCTGGAAGATCTTGTTGTACCTAGTGCGTTCTGGGAGTGTCTTAATATTTAAAAAAATAATTATTTTCTAACCAAATTTTCACACGAAATTAAATAAATGTTTTAAATTTGGAAAAAAATTGACTCTTAAAATTTTTCTGATTTAGAGTCAAATTGGGAAAAAATTATTTCTTAAGCATTTTTTTAAATTGTTTATTTGAAAATATACTGGATTAAATAGATGTTTTAAATTGGGGAAAATGTTGAGGTGTCTCTAAATTTCTGAAGCGATTTTTATGTTTATATTAAAAAATTGATAAATATTTTTTATATTCCATTATTAATGTTTCAATCAGTTTTTGTTTGGATTGAAAAAGTATTAAATTTTGTTAAATGGTTAGCCTAATGACACCCAGAACGTCTCACCAGAAATTCTTTGTTTTCTTTTCCTAAATTATCCTTTCTGTTGTCTACATCAATCGGTTCTATCTTTGGAATTTTGAGTGTCTTAATGTTTGAAAAATTATAATTTCTCAATAAAATGGTTAATAATATGGTTTGTTTTATTAATTCTTTTCTTTATCATAGATTTTGTTATGTAGAACATATTTGTGTTTGTTCACCTTATCCTGGAATTGGGCGTGTCCCGTTGGATATTGTATTAAAATAAATAAAATAAATAAATAAAATATGCCTGACTGAATAAATGTCTTAAAATATTTCTGGATCTCAATTCAGCTATATAAAAAACTAAATTCTTTGCCAATTTTTCATTTTATATTATACGAATTATAAAATTATTTTTTTGCATTTAATAAGGTTTCAAATTAAAGAGGAAAATTAAATATTCAAGCGATTTTTTTCTATTATTCAGGAAATAATTTTTTTTTTTTTTTTTTTTCATTATTCTGGCTTTGATAACTTTCTAATTGTTATAAATATCCTCTTGATGGGGTGTTTCCAATATTTAATATATTTATGAAATTATTGAAAGTGAGACAACCTATTGACATTTTAACCTTAATTTTCCCCCGCTATCATTCTGTCGAAAAACATATGCTTTTTGACGCCAAGTGTGATTGCATTGTAAATAACCTAAGAGTTTATTGTGGTTGAGCAAGTTTTTTTATTTTTTCGAACAGGATAATCTGTTATATATTTTTCTGTTATTTTTTTGAAGAGATGTTTCTGTCATTGTCCTCAATTTTTGATTATTTATCTGCTTCTCCAAACAGCAGATGCATTGTAAAAGGTGAAGCTGTTCTGGCAGAGAACCATATTATTGTGTGTGGAGTCAGAGAAAAAGTGGGCAAAAATGGATGATCAAATCCTATTGTTTGCAAACTAGTGCAGTGAAAAGTGATCCCAATGAAATCAATGGAATATTTTTAGTTATTTCAGATTGCAAGGTTGAAATACAGACATTTACTTGCAGCTGTAAGGCAGGCACTTCAGAAAGCATGTGCTGCCAGCAAGGAACATTGGAATGGAAAAGAAGGCACAAGAATAAAATAACAGGTATTGAATGATGCCTACAAGATTATATCAAAGTCAAAAATAGATTTATTAATTCAAGATTCATAACTTATAATTAAAGCATCATAACCTAAGAACAATTAGACCAACAAATTAATTTTAAAGATAAATCTATAACAACAAGACTTAAAATATTTATACAAGATACAAAAAACAACAATATAATATGTAAATTACTAAATCCTAAGCAAACATAACACTATGCAAAAGAATTGACATAGTACTCCGAAACTTTATAGTAGTCACTTGATGTCAAAAATCTTTTTACCTCTCTCCTAAAATGCATTTTGTTATTTATTTTCCTAATGTTTAATGGCAAATGATTAAATAATCTTTTACTATCATATATAATAGATTTTTTTGTTAGAGAGGAGGTGGGAATAGGTAAGGAGACTGTATGAGAAGCACAACTATTGTAAGCACGAGCTGAACAGATTTTCAATATCTGTTTATAAACAACTGTATTTATTATTCATCATGATTTACCATGAATACTATAAATATATTAATTGATAAATTAATTTTTATCTCTGAAATATTAAAGGATGGGTATATAAACTATTGGTTAACAACAACAATTTTTTTAGAAGAATTATTTCAAGATGCATCAAGTCAGGAAAATAGTTATTATTTCTCAAAAATAGTGTGACATCTCCTGTATAGAATAAAAATATGAAATTTCTGTGTATTATTTAATTTATAAATATTTGCAAATTAACAATACCACAAATAATTGTGAATATATCATCAACAATTGGTACCAAATGCAAAGGAAAAGTATTCCTGAAAATTCTGAAAACCTTTATCCTCGCATTCAACAAATGTTGTTGAAGCTCCAGTAGTGCTTTAGCTCCATCAAAGTCACTAAATGAGTTCGATATCATGTCATCCTTGGAGGTGGAAGGGAGTTGATTAACCTAAAATTTGAAATGACCAATAGTTAGTAAGTATAGTTATTTAGTTTTGACTTCAATAAAAATAACCAGCAAGAGAACTTGCCTGTCTTCTTTCAGTAAGTTTTTCATACCTATCTTCTCTTTTTCTCTTCTATCTTCAGACTTTTTGATTTTGTTATAACACTGAACACAGGTAAGTTTTTACTTGGTACAGCAGTCTTTTTCAGGTACCGTTTCTGATAGCCCCCTGAAAAATTGTTAGATAATTATTTCAACCACATTTAATATAAAAACAAAATACTTACAATTACTAGGAGTTATGAAATCGTCAACGACAAAATGTTTAGAGCAAACTCTCATGTTTTTGGTAACTCTCTTTCCTATTTTCAATTTGATCTCCCACAGTTTCTTTCTATCAACCATAGTCATCATTCCGGATTCTAAAATACTCTCGACTCTCTGACCCTCGTTTGGAAAATGATGAAAGGTCAAATCAGGGTTTTTTTGTACACAGAGTTACATCCAGGTACACAACAATTTGCTCTGCTGGTCATTTTCACTTTTAACAAACTATTTATCACTATCAAACAACTATAATCCTCACACAAATGCACACTTGGATGTAAATAAATACAAAGCAATCACACTTGTTGGTCACGTGACATTGATGCGAGTTTATTCCGCCAGATAGCGTATCGCTTAGCATTAAAAGTCAATACGAAAAAATATGTAAATAGCAAAAACATTTCAGGCACACTTTTTAAATAACAAAAATAAGTTTATAAAATTTAAAACATATTTAAATGAAAATCTGACTGTTTTTCATTATTTTTTTTAAATATCATGATATAAAAAAAAAATTATTATATGCTATAAATGTTCAATATTTTAAAGGAAAATTTTTCTAAAACTGAAACTTATTATTTTTACAAATTATTTTTATTTTTGTTATTCGTCACAACATTCTCCTACCTTAAGGCATATCGCATTTGTTGAGCTGAAACGAGACCGGTAAAATCTGTAAAAAAAAGGAAACGATATTAATTCAATGTTGTTTGATTATAAACAGTGAAGAAAAATATTTAAAATATCTCGAAAAGTATAAGCAGTTGAGGAAGCAATAAAAAAGGAATCTTATAGAGTAGGAAATTCTCAATATAAAAGTCCCAGCTCCAATAATCCTATTTCCATTATTTATAATTTTAATTCTCCGTTGAAAATAGGTCTCCACTCGTAATTTTGGGTAAACGCGGACATTAAATACATTTTTTAAGGTATTAATTGTTTAATTTGAAAAAAAATATGGCGTATTCTAAACGATTCAAGAAGTTCATTGCCGTTGAGATACATTCTTTAAGCAAATTTAAATAAAAAAAATATACTTGAACTTATTGTCATTGAAAAAAATGTTTAAAAATAATTATTGTCTTAAAAATGTTTTGCGTCGTGGAGCTCTTTCTAGATCACACCATAATAGTTTGAATACCAATACCTTTGTTTACATTAAGTTATATAAGTTAGCAAAAACCGAGAATGAGTTATTTATTGTTAGGAAAAATTATTATAAACATAGTATTGAAGTTTCTTAAAACTTTTATAATATATAAATTTACTCTTGAAGATGTAAATGGAATGTATGAAACATGTTGAGTAATATAATGTTATATTTATGTTGTGCAACTTTTTATTTTCTCCCAACACCATACTATATGGTAGAAGGGATTTTGATTATATATATAACTTTTTATTTTTCGATTTTATTTGATAAAAAATATTGTTTTCATCAACCACATTCATTTCCGATATTAATTTAAGAAATCCCTTTTGAATTTATACACTTGTGTCTACATAAAACATATTTCTAGTTGAAATTATCTAACAAATTAAGATTCCAAAAAAATTAAATTCATACAACATACCTAACAAGTATCAAACATTAAGAAATGTACATTTTAAAATAAAATTATCAAAAATTACCTGACTAACATCAAAAATTATGTTCACTACTTCAAATACCAATACGTACTAATATGTATAATATTCTTGTTCTTTGTTATAAATTCGTGAAGCAGTTTCTTCTAGTTAACAAAAAACAAGCTGCTTACTGCATTTTATTGGAGAAGAATTATTATTAGTCAGTCGAAATATATGAGGTATCGATCGGTTTATTTGTTTCATGTACGAATACTTTTAATTTTATACAGAGTCAGCTACGTTACACATTAATTTAGGATTTAAATATACAGAGTGGGTTTTAAATATGAAAGAACTTTTATGAATCGTAATTTGTGAGAGCTTTATGATGTATCGGATGTTATGTTGGTATTAACTTTCTTCTCTTCTTCTTCTTCTTCAAAACAACTTGCAATGGAAATCAACGCATTCATTGGAAAATTTAACAGCATTCAACTACTTAGGAGTGACGATGGGAGAAACAGGAAAAGAGCGGGTGCAAGAAAGAATACTCAATGAAAACCAAGCTTACTGCAGAAATAGAAAACTTCTGAAAAGTAAAGCTATAAATAAAAACACCAAAATAAAAATATACAAAACACTAATAAGACCAGTGATCGCGTATGGCTAAGAAACTACGGTAATAAACAAAAAAGAAGCAGAAGAGTTAAAAATCATAGAAAGAAAGATTCTTAGAACGATACTGGGGCCGAAAATAACAAGAACTGAAGGAGACTCAAAACTAACAAAGAAATAGAAAGCGAGTTAAGCAATGAGACTGGGAATGAGGGAATCATTAAAAAAACCACTTCCTCACTTCTTAGAAATCAGACAACCTGCGACATGCCACAAGACGGTATGATGAAAAAATATAATTTTTCAAAGAAATTCGTTACGGAATTAAGGAATAAGAAAGAATGGGATCCAAATACCATTACCAGACTTGGAAAGAACGCCATTCAATGGTACACAGACGGCTTAAAAGCAATAGAAGGAACTGGGATAGGAGTGTTCGGGCCAGGAACCAAACACTCTGAAAGCTTGGGAAAAACCCCAATCTTTCAAGCGGAAATACACGCCATAAGAAAGTGCGCCCAGTTCAATATTGTTAAAGGATACAGAAGACAAAGGATTATCATAATGTCGAATAGTCTAGCAGCTATTAAAGCACTGAGCTCTTGTTTAATCAGTTCCAAAATGGTGTGGGAATGCATAGACAAATTCAATGAACTAGGCGAGAACAATATGGTCACCTTACTATGGATTCCAGGACACACTGGAATAGAAGGAAATGAAATAGCAGATGAACTAGCAAAGAGGGGGACTGAAATACCTTTCTGGGGACCTGAACCCTTTTGCGGAATCAGCCCCAATGTAATATTACAAGAAATAAGTAAAGCCAAGAAAAAGAGAAGATCTGACCATTGGAAGGATCTAGTAGGGCTTATACAATCAAAGACTCTTCTGGGCGACTACAACCTGTTGAGATCAAATGAATGCATAAGTCAAAGTAAAACTGCGCTAAGAGTTCTAACAGGGATCCTAACGGGACATTGTCGCCTGAAAAAGCAGAATGCAGATTTTGAAGAATGGAAGAAGAAACCTCCATCCACATAATTTCCAACTGCACAGCACTCCAGAATCCTAGAGCTCAGCACCTAGGAGATTACTGGATAGAAGAGGAACATTTACCTAAGTTGAAGCCTGCAGACATGCTAAAATGCCTCCGGGAAATAGGACTAAAGGAACTACTAGTTTCCGAGACTCTCCTCAGAAACTGAGTAGAAGTAAGGGAGCACAATAGATCTTTCAGGTCTCAGTGAATGTCACCCCAAAATACATACATACATACATACATAAGCAATGAGACAATCGTGAAATATATAAAAGCACAACGCCTAAAATGAGCAGGACATATTATGAGACGAAAGCCTGGAGAAATGATAAGAAGAATAACACAATGGAGTCCTCTATGGCCGAGAAGAAGGGGAAGACCCAGAGAAAGTTGGAGGAATCAGATAGAAGAGGATACAAAAAGGATGGGAATAAAAAAAATGCAGAAATAGAGCAGAATGGAAGAAAATAACTTCTGAAGCCAGGACACACAAGAAACTGTAACAATAAGGAGTGAAAAGGGAGTCATCCACCCTAATAAATGGATTTAAAAGCGCATTAGCGTTAGCCACAATCTATTAGATTTAAAGGCTTGATGATGATGGACATTCTTCTCCAAAGTTTAATTTTTGGGTGTTTTAGGCAGTTTTTGTAAATCTTACTTACAGTACTAATTTCTTAGAACTTTTCAATTAGGATAGAGAGATATGTATGAAACTCAAATAGACATGGATAAAAATAAGATCAATAATATAACAAAAAATAAAATAAAATGGAAAAGTGTAGATATAGGCAATTGAAATTACCGATTCTTCACTTTTCAAGTATCTCCATTTAAAAAAATTGAGAGGAGTTGGGTCAGGAAACCTTGGTGGCTCAATTGCTCCTCTTCAACCTATCCATCGATTTGGAAAGACGTTGTCTAAATAGTTTCTCACCAAAAAGCACAGTAGTGCTGCCACAATTAATTTCTTTTTGGGAACAGCTGGTTTAATTTGGGGTGCAAAAAATTGTGGAGAAGTTCTAAGTATTTAGGAACTTTAAGGTTTAGTCGAGTCAAAAATGTTTCTGATTTCGTCTACTAAAATGTCATTAACCACTTAACAATAACAATTATGCTGAACGTGAATAAGATAACACCCTATACAATTGCATTGTAGGATTCTCCTATACAAAATGATTACAAAAATGTATAATACATAAGTGATAAGTCAATCGGTTGGGGGAAACGGATAATTCCCATTTACTATACCTTCCTCGGAACTAAGAGGAGTGATTTGAATTTAATTTGGTATTTCTGCTGCCTAGTGATTGGTCAGATTGCCTCCGGTTTCACACAGCTCTTTTGACAACGACATTTGTCAGTTTCGTGTTCATGCTGGCTGTCAGTGGCTGTGTGGCATACATTTTGGTTTTCAGATATTCCCATAAAAAAGTCTAGGGGGGTTAAATCGGATGACCTATGTGGCCATTCCAACATTGGGCCTCGTCTACCTAAATCGACTTCATGTCGACTAATTTAATTTTGTAAGGATGGAATTTGTGTTCACGTAATTCTGAAAACACTGCACTAGAAATTTCTGATTTTTCACTTATGTATGACACATTTTTGTAATCCTCAGGTTTCCAATCTTGGACCACTTCCTTTTTTTTACTTGTTATTAACGATTTGCCAAAAGTATTACTTTGTATTTTAATTAGAAAACACGAATACTATCCGAAAAGACAAAAGGCTAAGATAAATTACAGTTTAAAATTGTCTTGAGCGTTTCAGGAAGACAAGAACCGATACAAATGACCTAAGCGTGTCATCTGATGTTGCCGTCGGAAGTTACGGGTATGAATGGTCACATCTGCGGTTGAGTAATTCAGTACTTTGACTTTTTTTTCAAATCGGCCTCAGTTCTGAGGGAAACCGTTTCATTTAATAAAACTCATAGATTGCTGCGCGCTTTCTTATTTGATCCGATCTCCGAATTCCTATTGCGTTGTGGTGAATTATTAAAGTTCGTGGATTCTTTATGCAAGCTACTAAACTTTATATGGAATATATCAGTTTCTTTGTTTTCTAGCAATATGTGAGGAGGCAACTCATTGAATTTTAAGGGAAATTCAAAAATTAGTCTGTAACCAAAAGCTAAAAGCTTATAATATATTCATTATAATATTGAATTGCGAATAATTTAATTATAGCAGAAGAACATTAAATATTGCTTGGCGGAATTGGAGTGCCCCTAAGGCTGGCAATAAGGTGGCTTCCCACGGCCCGTGTTTTTGCAGGCCGGGCCGCGCCAGCTCGCGCCAACGCGCCGTGAGAAGACGGTCGCCTGAAATGGCGCGAGGAGGTGCGACGAATCCGCGGCCAATCGGTAACTTTAAAGGCGCGAACCAAAAACAAGTTACAATCATCAAACCCGAGCCCCAGTTAACACAAAAATATGTAAACAGCTGATCGGTTTTGAAAAGGTACGTAGGCACAAACACGCAGTGGGAAGAGTTTCGCCTGAAGTCCGTTCCGAACTACGCGCCGCCTGTTCCACCGTCGCTGCGTGGCCTGGCCTGTAAAATTACGGGCCGTGGGAAGCCACCTTTACACAGACCGCATGTTGCACTGGAGCGGTCGCGTTGAAGTCGTACACGACTGCTACACGACCGCAAAATGCAGTCGACTACGGCTTGGAGCAGTTGTATTCGACCTCAAAATAATACTGATGCGAGTTCATTTACAAGATGGATTTCGATGAGGTGTATGTATGTATGTGTGATTTTTGGGGTGACATTCACTGAGACCTAAAAGGTCTACTGTGCCCCCTTACTTCTACTCAGTTTCTGAGGAGAGTCTCAGAAACTAGTAGTTCCTTTAGTCCTATTTCCCGGAGGAATTTTAGGATGTCTGCAGGCTTCAACTTAGGCAAATGTTCCTCTTCTATCCAGTAATCTCCCAGGTGCTGTGCTCTAGGATTCTGGAGTGCTGTGCTTCGATGAGGTGAGTGAGGCGGTAGCGAATTGAACCGGTTGCCTGCCGAGAGGAAGGAATTGGTACTCAGCGAGGAGCGGGGAGGGAGTAACGCGCGGTCGGCAGCAGCGGCTTGTCCGTGTGGCGTGTATGGTGGGTCCGACAGCTTTTAGCAGTCGACCGCACGGCAAAACTCGTCCGTAGAGCGACTGCTCCGACCGCTCAGGAACTGCTCGGACGGTCCGTGTATTGCGGATATGAATTTAGTATATGGAAACTGCTGATTGCCGTGCGTCGCCTTGCATTCGGTCTCAACTGCAGCATGCGGTCCGTTTATGGCCAGCCTAAAATAATCTTGAATAGAGAGTTTGGTTTGAGCATAGTCTTTGGATATCAAATAGCTCCTTGGAAAATAGTCATCAGGATCATTCTATGGTTTTTTTTCTTTTTTTTTTCGGACCGAGATGGGAAACTCATGTTCGACTGGGTCCTCAAACAGTGCCCAGACAGTGTTGGACTCATCCCCACGAAGATGCCTACCAAGCAAACCCACCTCAAACTCGCCGTTACTCCCGCCTTGGAATCACTACCCTAGCATACGTCAAGACGGGCGGCGGTCCCTCACACACTCTCCATCATCGTCTTCCTTCTATCACTCCTACCTCTCTCTTTCCCCAATCTTGTGGAGGTAACCCACACTCGACCCATGCCCTGTGAGCACCTGCGTCAAGAAGTAGTTCACCTCTCCAAATTTCCGGTCCACCCAATTTCTCCTGCTCCCAATCGCTCCTTTTAGCGCGCCCTCATACTCATCCCACCTTCTCTCCATTTCCTCATCCATCCATTCCTGTACTTCCTCTCTGCTCGCACCCCTCCAGCGTTTCTGTCTGGCTCTAGCCATCAAGTCCAATGGATAGGACCGTGACATCACTGCTGCTGCCAGTCCACCCACTGTCCTGTACGCCTGCACCACCCTCAGAAGCATTCCTCTCTGCGCTCGCAGGAGTGGTCTAACCCTCGCATTCCCCCCTGTTTTCTCATCCCACACTTCAGCGCCATACAGCATACTCTGCTCTACCGTCCTACCAATTATCCTCCTCTTCCATTCTCCCGATCCTTTCACATTACCCATCAATCTTCCCAGCCACGCTGCCCTTACTTTTGCCTTCTGTGCAGCCTTCAACATATGGGTTTTGAAGGATAATTGGCTATCCAACCACACCCCCAGATACTTCACCGCTTCCTCCATCCGAATTTTCTTTCCCTTTACCAACACCCCCACCTCCCTTGCCTTGCTCCGCACCTTCACCAGTAGCCCCACCGTCTTATCCTCAGCCAGTCCAGTCCAGTCCACACCGCTCTATCTTCTCCACAATCTTCCTACACAGCCTCTCCGCCTTTCTTTCTATCTCCACCTCTCCCTTTTCCGTACATACCAGACATACATCGTCCGCATACACCGTAATCTCACATCCGTCTTCACATGCTATCCCACAAACTTCATCAAACGCACACTTCCAAAGCGTCGGTCTCAGAAACCAGCCCTGGGGCACTCCAATCTCCGTCCCATACCTTCTCCCCCTAGTGACCACTATCGCACGCCCCGTCAGGTAGTGTTCTACTATATTAACTAGCTTCTCCCCTACTCCGAGCTTTGTCAACGCGCTCAACACCGCCCGTTTACTGACACTGTTGAACGCGTTGCCCACGTCGAAGAACACAAGCAGGGCCAATTTCTTATTCCTACCGTTACCCTGCCTAGCCCTTTGCACCAAGTCCACCACCCTGTCCAGCGCTGAGATGCATGACTTCCCTTCTACAAACCCATGTTAGTTTTCCCTAAAACCCCGTCATTCTATGGTATCTGCTTATTTGAATACATCTATAGGTATTGTAAAAACTTTCTATTTTTTTTTCGTCTTATAAATCGAACTCTTGATAATGGTACTGTCACCATACCGACTCGTTGAAGTGATAATTTGAAAAAATATATTGTGGTTTAAATACAATAACAATAACAAAAATAAAAATGAATATACCTACCCCTACCACAAGGAACCTACAGAAAATACTGAATCGTCAATTTTTAATGTTTGAGTAGGTATAATATCACGGACATGGGGAAATTGGTCGCATAAAGAGTTAATTAGTGATGATGATAATGATTTATAGCATATTTTGATGAGTTTTCGGGAGTTGAATGTTTCTGTACCACTGCAAAGTTTACCTTCATATGTCAGAGAGTTAACCTATGATCAAACACTGAACAATGCCATTTTTATTTGTTCCATCAGGTTGTCTGTTTTAATTTGATAATTTATATTTGCAATTGACGTTTTATTGCAAGTAAAAAAATAATTGATATAAAGATATATTTATACCGTTCAACATTTAGTACGAATTGTTATAAACAAAATGGGGAAATTGGAAGAAGTAAGAGCTGATTCACAAGAACTCACAGATTATGAAGACTTTCGAGAGTTGTTCGAGCTGGAAATATTACTTAATATAAATGACAATAACGGAAACGAAAGGTTGAAATGTCAACTGAAATCCAATGGTTACATGACTGTTGATGTGGTTAAACATAGTTTAACTATTGGTCCTGTGACCAGTGACCAGTGATTCCTCACTGCTTTTAGATAAATTATACCTTGGTATATCCTTATTTGTTTATATCTCGGTTGTTATAGAAACGGAAAATATACACAATTAATTTTAACCAAATTGAACTCGACTAGATTATGTATAAGTCTAAAATGTTTTTTTTTCTGAGTTAAGAGGAAAAAATACTCGATACGTCTCTGTTTGAAGCCTCTAGGCATTAAGAGCACTAGCAGTAACCCAAATGTTAATTTCAGTAGAAAAGTTTTCGGAATATCTACTTTGATTTCTTTAGACTCGAACAAAACATTTAGTTAACGAGTGCGAGGATGACAGAAATTAAAATATACGCGACCATTCTTACAAGGGAACCACCAGGAGTAAATCGCAAAACTTTCGCGAAAGGATAATAATTCAGTTAGGAGAAGAGGGACGTTGCACTGAAAGCGACAACTTTTCCTGATACTCTGGATCATGTTTTCAGACTAACGGTAAAGTCAACACTCTTCTTTTGATACATTGCACACAAACATAGAGAGGAATCAGCAAAAATTTTGGGAATACAATGAAAAAAATAAATGAAAAGGGTAAACAATTTTTGTTTAAATATCTTAGTACGTTTCACTTTTATATACCTACTACCTGTGAATAGTAGGTATTACTTACTATAGTCACGAGTTTTCTGAAACGAGTGACTAAAGATGTTTTTGACATTACTAACCTACTATACTTTTTTTGCGCTCGTTAATTATATTCACAAAATGACAGACAATGGCGTGTCATTGAAAAATCAAATGACACAGAACTACAAAATTATCACGGAATATTAAATATAAATTACAGAGGATACACTTAATGTGACGTTTGAAACAAAATATTAACGAGATGTGACTTTTCGAATGTCAAAATCGTGTTTTAGACGCGGTTTCAGTGACGGAAGTAGGAAAAAAGTTTTATAGACGTAGAAAAAAAAAGTTAGTTATTTTTTCACTTAATCTACTTTTTACCTATATTTTACAATTCTAATTACAAATCTTACATGTCCGAGGCCCTCCCATGTGCCGTCTTTTGATTTTCCTATTGGTTTATACTATTTCATTGAAGTTTGTCATTGGCTATAAGAGCAGATCAGTGCGATATCTGCGCAGGATCTAAGGTGCAGATTTTCCGCTTTCCGAAAATAAACTGCCAGTGTTAACCGGGTTCCTTTGGGGAAAGCTGGTGTCGGTCGGCTTTTCGGTCTTTCACCCACGAGGTATTTTGCTGAACTTTATGTCGTTTTAATAAAATTTTAAATTTGAACTTACTTCTGTTCTGGAAATTTTATTGCCAATATGAGGCGGTTTATAGTGATAGTTTTGTTTGGGATTTGTTTTTTTGATAATATTTCCAACCCAGCAGGTGCATCATCCAACGGTGAGTTTCGATTTGTTTACTTTTTTGTATGGTCTGCTACAGACTTCTTCCTGGCGTAGATGACCTCAACAAACCTCCTTAAATCGATCATTAGAAATAGTAAAAATATTTTTTATTTTTTGTTTTACAATCAAAAAATTTGCATAATTTGCCGTTTATTATTTTTTTTGTTAACAAATATCTAGAAATTCTTTTCCCCTCCCTTATTTAAATGAACACAATAATTATGGAAAAGTTTATAAAAAACCACAAAATATATATTATAAGTTCTTATAGAAGCACGCAAATTTTCATGGGACGTAGAATATTCAATTACAGGGGCATTCGATACATTTTTTGTTTTTTTCAGATTGGTTGAAAATTAAAATTTCAGTGGCAATGTGTCTTTCTTTATTGCTTTAAATTGAAGTATTTTATAAAAAAATAACCCCATTTTTTTTGTTGGATTTCTATCCTAAAATAATTAGAAAAAGTGCGGTACGCAAGCGTGAACTTTTGAACGTTATGTCAGTTTTCCCTCCTTCGAGACGTCAAAGAGCCTACGACCTTGAAAACGACAGATCGTTAGTTCCGTAGAATTTCTAAGGTTTGCTTCACTGATTTTGAATTTTGACATCTCTTCTAACCTCGAAATCGAGATTGATATTCTCTTTGTTATTGTTGTTGTGTTTCCAAAATGTTCAAACGCTGTGCTTTGTAGCAGCTTGCACAAATAAAACTATAAATTGTCCAAGCAAAATATTCGTTCACGTTCCACGAGATGAAAACAGACAAACGTCCGGGTTCGAAAAAGCAAAGGTTCAAAAGAAGTTGACCAAAATCAAGAACATTTGTTGTTAATATTTATAAATAATTTGAAGGAAAATAAGTTATTACTTATTACTAACCGTTTTGTTTTAATATTTCTGACTTCTGTTCATAAATAATCTAAATTTGACATGTCGGCCGATATCACTATATCTTGTGACTTACGACACAAGTGGGCCCCGCCGTTTTTTAGTACAGGGCTCTGGGAGAGTTAAATCCGACTCTATATATTTGTTAAGTTCATTTAAACCACAAATGTCAGACAAGAATAAACTAAGGGTGTACTCTTCTTTTCTCATATTATTTCAAATATTTTAATTTATAGATATAATTATGACTACTGTGACTACAGATTTAAATTTTGATTGTATCTCGACTATTTACCATTTCTCTTCTCTAAAAATAACCAGAAGGAGAAGGGTGAATAATCATTGCATGCATCATTTTTAAAAATATGTATATCTAGATTATGTTTTCAAAAAGGCTTGCGAAAAATATTTATTTATGCTAATTACCTCTTTTTATGGACTGCAGCAGCAGAATATACTGAGAAATAAATGAAAAACTTGACAATGTTTATTTATATAGTATAGGCAGTATATAAAGGAAATAATCAAGTTCTGTATGTTTAAAACAAAAAAAGTTGAAACTTGAAAACCCCGCTGTTACTTTCATTATAATAATTCTTGAACAGTTTAGTTTTTGATACTGTTGCGTGATCCAAACTTCCTATCTTTTCCTATTTTCAAACAACTCCCTCACCCCCTGTACATACTAAATCCATATTATCCATCCCGGCTGACGATTCCCATATCCCCGAAATATTCTTCAAAAGTCGTACCCCTGACATAGTCCAGGTACATCCGTCCGTGCTAACTAAACGAGTCAAAGAAACTAAAGAGCTGGTCTTGCTTGTCCAATCCACCTTTTGGGACACATATAATTCAATTTTCCTGAATTAGCGCATTATGGTGAGCAGGAGCTGCGTCATGAGGATACACAGGATATTACAAAATATTGAGGAATGGGTATTATTAGCCCTACGGGGATATCTTTTCACATACGTTCATCAGAACAGAACATTAGACGTACTCCACATCCCATAGCAAATTCCTGATCAAAAAAACTATTGGAGTCGCTGACTAATGAAATAGTGAATCTCAGCAGGAGGCAAATATATAAGCATCTGCCTGGACGTTCTGTATAATCAATTTATCACTGGCTGTCAAACTAAAACTAAATGACGCAGCTTGCTCAAAATTTGAAAATAATCTATTAATAAATGACAGTTGACAGAAACAGTGTTGTAAGGGAAATTTGGAAACTCACTGGCCTTCATATAGAACGATGGTGTTTATTACCTACCTACTTATAAACTTATCCACTTCTGGAGCAGAACATTTTTATTGGTGTACTTTTCAGTTTTCTTCGCTGCACTTAGTTTAAGAATTCCTACGGGGGTCTATATGGTTCGTAGGAGTTTGCTGTAAGCATCTTAGTTTGGATTGTGTGTTTTTTTATTATATTTTGTAGTTAGATCATTAAATTCTATGCAATATCAAACTTGGTAAAGAGATAAAGAGTGGAATGTAGATGTTTCCATCTCAATCTTATTTTATATATTTTATAAAAACTCTATATCTCTCTATATCACTCTATATCAAAATAAAATAAAATCTTAACCAATCAAACCCCTTAGATTGCCTTTTAGAGTCATTTAACACATTCAAATGCCCATGTCTAACGAATCCAAGCAAAACTATTATTTGTATATAATTTACAATGCAAATTTTTACTATGTACAGTACATTACGTCACAGCTTATGTATTTAATACCTACACAAAGTAATTTGTTGACGTTTGGAATATTACCAAAGGCAAGTGAAAATACTAAAATGTAAATATTGCGAATTAATGATGTTTGGGGCGGCAACGTTTGTAAAATAAAGTACAAAGGGTCGGAAAGATGCTCTCCGGAATAAAACAGGTGTTATCTTCCTTGGGCTTGGTTCGTACACACGTATAACGGCCCGATTTTCAACTAAGTGGATGGTCTCAAACATCAAAAGTTGATTAAAACAGAAATGATTTGTCTTAGTACAGGTACAAGGTTTCAGGCCATAATCTTTAATGAATTGTCTTTTATTAACAAAACGAAGGATGCTCTCACCGTAAATGTGATGCCGACACACGTTAAATAATAAAGATAAAACGATGTTTGTCCGTTTTGTTTTCTTACAGAAAATGTAGTTAAGTGTTTGCTGTAGAAAATATTTTGTTTACTGTTTAAAGGCTGATAAGTTTTGTCACCAAGCTGGCTTCAGAAAAGGGAGAGGAACGACAGATCAGATATTTACAATGAAGGACATTTTAACATCATGCTATGAGTACTAGTATTAGTACTTTTCCTTGATTTCAAGTAGGAATATGATTCTATCTCCAGAAGTAACCAGTTAAAGGCTTTGAATGAGTTCGAGACCCCAAAATTGGTGAATCTTGTGAAGATGACTCTCATCAAAACTACTAGTAGTGTACAGATCAGAGGTGAAGGCTCAGAAAGTTTTGAAATAGGAACAGGTCTGAAGCACTTGTCAACATTACTATTCAACCTTGCATTAGAAAAAATTATAAGAGATAGCAGATCGAATAGAGAGGGACACATTTACTATAAAAGCCATCATGTTATTTGTTATGCGGACGATATGGCCATAATTTCAAGAACAGAGAAGAATTTGGGTGGAATAACACATAATTTAATAGAAGCGGCCGCTAAAATGGGACTTACGATAAACGAACTAAAAAGTAAGCTGATGAGACTCGGAAACCAGACAACAAATGACAAATTTAGAGTAGAAACCCGAAAAGCAATCATCGAATTTGAATATGTGGAAGAGTTTATTTATCTAGGAACCCTGTTAAATACGGTGCACGCGAATTCCCGTCAGTTTCCTTAATGACCAATATAATACACTTGAGTTCCCGTCCGACACTTGCAGGTATCTTAATCCCGCACTCGAATTGCCGTCCAGTTTATTTAATCTGTTGTGTTATCGGGACTGCCCTAATAGTTTACCCTGGCGGGGCTAGTTTAGGTTAGGTTAGGTGCCTTATTATTCCTGAAATAAATGTACAAATACCTTTACCATTAAATTTATTTTATATTTCCTTAATCTCCTTAATTTTTTGTTTATCTTGTTGCGCGCAATTCGGCTCCTAATTTTGGTGTTCTTACTCGTATTCAGGTAGAAAATGACCGCTGCGCGCAACTCATCCCTGCCCAAATAAACACCTTTTAAACAGGTCAGTTTTCACCCTGACGGGAACTCGAGTGACAGCTTAATGTACCCTAATTATGACACAGGTAGAGTGGTTATCCTGACGGGAATTCGTGTGCGTCCGTTAAATAGTGATTGTAGTGAAGAAAAGGAAATCAATCATAGAATCATGAAAGCTCACAAAAGTGCAGGAGCAATAAATCCCCTAGTCCGGTCAAAGCATCTGTTAAGGAAATCAAAACTAAGATTGTATAGTACCTACTATATTGAAGCCTACGATATTGTATAGTTGTGAGACAAGGGTTTTAAACAAAAAACAAAGAAAACATGTAATTAGATAGGACAGGAAAATGTTAAGAAGAATTCTGGGAGGAAAAAAAGTGGAAGGGGTGTATATGAGAAGGACTAACGAAGAATTATATAGCATTTATCGTGAACCCAAAATAGATGCAACTATTGCATCAAGAAAACTTCAGTGGTTAGGGCACATAAAAAGCATGGGAGCTTTGTCACTAACCTTTTATTATACTTAATAGTTACTCTTGCTTTGTCCGATCCAGGATGGCTAGCGATCCAAGTTCTTATAGTGTTCGTTTTTATTGGTCTCTTTCAATGAATAATCGGCTTCCAATTGTACATTTTCCGAGCATGTGTTATAAATTGCAAAGGTTATCTAAAAACGGCGCAAATGAGGTATTTTCACTTGATTATAATCCATAGATCGAAATGCTGAGGTAAGAATTCAATGAAGATCTCAATTTGTAGCCCTAAAAGCTCACGTACCAACGATCATACGAGATGTGTGGCTTATTCGACTGCTTACTGCCAAATTGAACTGAAAACTTTTCTCAAAAGAAGTAAAATGTATTTGGGAAACCTGACGACATCTCAGGGATTCATCGAGTGACACTTGAAAACATTTGTCAGCAAGAATATTATTTTAACACTGAATACAAGTCGTTGAACATTAATAGTGGAAGTAATAGACATATTAAGTTGCTAAGTGATATTTAATCATTTTTAGTCGGAGCTTAGAAGCACTGGTGAAGTTAAGACGGCTTGTAGATTAATTTTAAATTGGTATTATTCACAAGAGATGCTTTTTTTATCTGAGCAACTATTAAGAAAAAGCTATAAATGCTCAAATCCTTTCTAGTTGAATCTTCTGTATTTTGAAATTTTTGTGGCACAGACTGCGAGGAAATCGATGTAATGAATGTGCTGGCACTGAAATGTTAAGAGTTGAGAGATGCATAAGAAAAATTCAATTTTGCCCGTTAATTCTTGTGCTACCATTGATTATATTTTTCAAAGTGGCTGTTAATCCAAATTTGAAATGTTAATCTAACAAAACTTTAGTTAGGGTTTCATCTTACCACCGATATTTTAGTAATAATGAGTTCTTAAGATTTTATTCATGTTCTCTTAAACTGATAAATAAATATTGTTAAGCTCAAAGTCGTTTTATATGTAAGACGACGTCAATGCTTTCTAGAACGTAAACTCTACGCGATCATTAAAAGTCTAGAAACGTTTCATCGACATTGGTGTTTAGAATGACAAGTGAACTTTCATATGAGTTGCAAGCTGTTTCTAACGTCGTTGTTTTGACAAAGTTTTCAAGTTTCAAATTTTGCAACTTCGGAAATGTTGTCTTTGCTTTTCTAGAGACGTCCATTATTTTAATCAAAATCATCGCACATGAAATCTCTCGTTCATGTAGCGGATACCGCACCGATCGGTTCTTGGTTAGATGACTACTTAGCTAGTAACAGTATTTTGCTTCCTTATATGCTTATTTTTATACGTTTAAGCAAACTCTAAACAGTGTTGTGTTTGAGAAATAAGAACGTTTAGAAGTAATTTAAACTATTCGACACAATAGACCAGAACCAGAGTAAAAAAAGCTATAAATATTGTGTGGTTCCAAAATGTGAAAGTACTACGATTAAAAGATCTAACAAAACATTTATTGTTATTAATAAGGATGAAAAAAAACGGAAGCAGTGGCAGAAAAGCATAAAAAGACTCAAAGCATTTACTGATAAGTATACTTGTTTTTGTATTTTTAAGCTTTTATTTTTCTTCATTCAGAAGTACATAATCTTTGTGAAAATTACCTTATAAAATACGTTGTGAATCCATATTGAGAGGGTTATTGAAAACCACACGCTTGTATTAATCCAATTTTTTTTAAATACGTAGATAATATTGTTCTTATAGCTTGTGGTGTTATTGATGTTCAAAATTATTTAATAAAATAATGGATCAGTACTTCACAAATTAAATTTTATTAAAAAACAGGTAAATTTTTTAGTAGATCATCAACAAAACTGGCGAATATTATATGTTTTGAAAGAAATTATTTTATTTGATTCAAAGTCCGGATCAGCTCTAGCAAATATCGCTTTTTTCACCAGTGAGGAGCATGTGCATCTGAATCTGATGTAAACATTTGAAACTAATATTACTTGCTTCATCAAAATTAGTTTTTCTTTTTTCTTTTCAACATTGGTGATTTAATTTCCACTACACAATCATCATGAATAGCATCTGGAGAAGCTCCTATAATTGGGCAGTCTGCAGTTGAGAAAATTGCATTTTTTATTGGGGTGTAGGGTCACACATTTATTTTTTAGCCAATATAAAGAACCTATTTCATAGTTTTCAGTATTGTAATATCTAAGCCTACTATTCGTAATTTATCTTTTTTTGCTTCTCCAAGGTGTTCTGAAAGACTATCATTGATCACCCATTGATTTTTGTTCTTTCCAGAGACCATGGTAGTTATAAACTATTTAAAGGTCTCAGCTGATGATAAAGATAGTGGGCGTTTCCTCGCTCCTACGATGGAGCCACATGAGAAAAGCAATAACATGCTTACCTTTTTTTTTCATTTCAGTTCTTTAACGTCGCTCCAACCAATAAGGTTATTAGCGATAAAAATAGGTAATAGGTACATGTACAAATAATTATATGAGGTGGTACAGTCTGGTTTCTTTAAGAAATTTAACTATCAGTTCTGCGTCCATTTGCTCGCCCAAAACAGTTTTTAAATTGCCTGGTAATTTGTTTTGTTTTCTTGATACCAGGTATTTGGGGCAATTACCTATTACCTTTGCTATCAAAAAGTTATGGGTTAAATTGGTGTGCCCTAATCGGAGTCGATTGATTTTCACTTGGTCCTCTCTGAGTCCAGTTTTTTGTCGCCACGGTTTCACGTTGCGTTTAATCTCGCGGAGCTTAGAGTTGGACATTTCCCACTCATTTTGCCACGCACTGAGCACTTTTTGTTTTATGTAGCATTTAAAATCGCTTGGCACAACATTTGACACATTCACCGATCTTTCACTTGTGGAAGCTTGCCGCGCTAGAAGATCTACCTCTTCACACGAATACCTACATGGGATGGGACCCACATAAACTCAATTTTTAGATTTAGTTTTTTAATATTTTCTAGTTCTGTTTTGATAAGATTGACTATTGGATGTTTAGTGTAAAGTTGTTGAATCGACTGGATTGAGCTTAGTGAATCTGTTATTATTAATGTGTTTGGCTGGCTGATATTTTTAACATGGACTATTGCTTGGAGTATTGAGAATAATTCAGCGGTGTGTATTGTGCTCATTGTTGGCAGTTTGAATTGGCTAGAGATGCTTGGGGTATTAAATGCAGCTCCCACTTCGTCATCTGATTTGGAGGCATCAGTGTAAATTACATGGCAGTTTTTATATCTGTTGAGCTCATGCTGGAAGGACTTTTTAATTAATGTGTGTGGAGTCTCTTCTTTATTTAACGTTGTTAGGTTTGTATTTATGGATGGGGTTTGTCTTAGCCAAGGGGGTGGGATTTGATCATACGCGTTATAAAATTTGGGAAATTGTAATTGTAGATTGCTCATGTGTTTCCGCACTCTTTCGTAGAATGGAGGGTCATATCTACCTGTTTCGTAAATGTCGCGATATCTATCAGTCAGAGTGTTATTTCTTGCTGGATGAGATTGTTGACTAACAATCGTAGTAGCCATAGATAGGCTTAAGTATATCCGCCTCTTTTGTAGAGAGGGCTCTCCAGTCAGACAAAGAAGACTCTTTGTTGGTGTAGTTCGAAAAGCTCCTGTAGCAATACGTAGGGCGTTGTTTTGGATTGGTTCCATTTGGTTGAGAACCGACATTTTTGCGGATGAGTACACGACAGCTCCATAGTCTATTTTGGGCCTTATTAAGGATTTGTACAAACATGCTTACCTCCTCTCTCCAAAGCAGGACAATAACACATAGCTTCGTCTATTTTTTCTCAAACTCTAAAACAGTACAAACAACTTTGTAGCTTTTTGAGTTTAGCGAATGCTCGGGTGTCATTCCTGCTAATAAAATACATTTATTTATTACACTCTTCAAAGTTTTGAGTAAACTATAGCGCTATCTCTGTAACTTTGTCCACCAGACCAGGAATAAAATAAAACATCTGGAATCACCCAGTATATCATTTGAGAGAGCATGATGTATTTATGAAAATATTGACATTTTTAATCTTTCTGACCCGAAAATAGCAAAAACGATGTGTCACATAGTATAAAATTATAATATAATAAACTCGTGTTTTTGATTAAAAAAGCAAGCAAGTCCACTTCTGGAAGATTTAATGAGTCTGCTTTTTTAAAAAAAGGTCCACACATTTTATTTTATTTACACAAACATTTTGTAAGTAATTCAAAATAAATAAATTCTATACGAGGCACCTTACAGTCAGAGCGTAATGTTTGTGCACATTAACTTTCATATGCGGTGACGTCACAGTCCTAGTCTTCGCCCTGCTACGGTATGCTTGTTTAATTGGTTGTATTGGAAGAACGACCTATTCTATTGACATGAAATTTTCAGAATCATATTTTTATCCTTAGTACTTTGTTTTACGACAGTTAAAAGTGATTTAAAAATTTTAGTAAATGAGCCCATTGTGATGTAAGCCCTCTGTGTCTTTATTTTCACATGTCATAAAACAGACAAACTAAGAATCTCTAGAATTAACTTGGTTGCTTTGAATATTTATGACTACAATGGTCGCGTTCATCCCAACAAAGTTGTTCAGGTAGCGATTTTTAGAGTAATCCATCAGTTCGTAATTCTTCTGAACGTGCTAATAAAACCATCGACATATATGTCAAATGTTAATGAATACAACAACAACAACAACAACAACTCAATTTTATTTGATATATACGACAATTATTCATTCATTTTTGATTTTAATTTAGTCTAATAGTTATTACCAGTGTTTTTTTAACTAAGTAATCCGTGATCATCGACAACAAAAAATTGGCCTGGTGTGTTAATGTTTCTGTTTCTTAAAAAATGGATCCCATTCAAGCAGCTATTGTAATTGCTGAAGAAGACGCTCTAGATGTAGGTCTAACAGTAGGCCGCGCTGTAGATCTTCTTCAACCCATAGAACAGGGTGAAGTTTGGGAAGAAGGACGTGATCGGGAACCCCTTATAAGAAATAACCATTAAAAAATGGGAGTTAATCACAATAAATTGGACTCACCACTTTGGAACATACTATGAAAAGTTGGAATCCCTGAAACACTATACAATTTATTATAAAAATTATAAATCACATCCAGCTGTTCATTCATTTTCACTGAAATACAGACTAAAATATCTCCAAACAAAAATATTGATTTATGTTTTTAACATATATCATAAATGATAGTTAATGCATCATCAATCGGTAGCGTGTAGCGTATTTTAATTCTTATTGAAAAAATGGCAACTGATACCACAGCGCTCAATCTGATCAGTTAACAAAACACGCGCTCAGCAGGCAATTGATGATCGCTTCGGTAGTGCTACGTTGTGATGAACGCGACCAATGTGACCTAACACAAAAATGTGGACGTATCTCATTTCAAACGAGTCAATCATTAACATTGCTTCTTAATCGGACTGGGTTAAAAGTGTGGATACCGCCTCAACAACATTCCGTTGTATGAAAAAATGTATCCTGATGTCAAAAACGAACGCTTTAGATCAAACTAATTTTTACTGCAACAGTTTTTGGTACAGAATTTCTATTTTCGAGTGATTCAGGTGATATTTATCAAAGCATGTAAAACAGATATTGAAAAAGGTTTTGATGCCAAGTTTTATCTGATATCTGTCATTTTTTTCCCAATTTCGACGGTGTA
Source organism: Galerucella pusilla (assembly GCA_910591695.1). Lineage (NCBI taxonomy): Eukaryota > Metazoa > Arthropoda > Insecta > Coleoptera > Chrysomelidae > Galerucella > Galerucella pusilla. The sequence continues at coordinate 2,627,387 of CAJUYI010000001.1, read as the reverse complement.
AACATGAAGTGATGCTATATTTCGTTTTGTTTGTCAAGTCATAAATTTATCACAATTCAAGTGCTTTCTATACCGTGTTTTGAACTTCAGCACGATATTATTTTTCATCCTTGTCGACTGTTGGGGAATTCCCCTAAGCGTCTACCGTCATGAACGGTTCCCGTAGGTGTGCTCACCATCTTTCCGTTCATCATTGTACGAAATCAGATTTTTACACTAGAATTTTACAGCTCTTTAATTTTTGAAGAACGTTCTCTGCGATTCAATGCCCTTTACGTGAGAATATAATCTTGAAGACGAATAAATAGTCTTTTTGAGACTCTTATTATAGGTACTTGAATATTGCGATATAGACTGACGTCATTTTCGTGAAGACTTTATGATGCCCGATAAGTTCTACGTACATTTTGTTTAATATTTAAACAGCCTTAAGCTACGCAAAAAGACGTAGAATACTTTGTAAGGAGTTACAATTTTTAACTGGGGCAAACAAGTTTGAAACACTTCACCGCTACTTAACTTATTTGGTATTTTACTAACATGTTATTTATACAAAGCATTTCAATGAAAACTCATTTGAGGCTCGATTGTATCATTGTATGGAATTGAAATTATCCGTAATGCCCGTTTGTGATTATCTATGATTTAGTACAAGTTTTAGTCAATTTTTTAGGATCCTAAATAAATGATAGATACATACATTTATCATCAATTTTTCAATCAATTTTGATATTGACGAAACTTGTCCTATTTTTGTTTAATTTTAATTGATAGAAAATATTTATAGAACCACTCCTACTTTCTAACAATTAAATGACAACTTTGGGCAAACATATAGGGTAAACTTTATTTTAAAGTTATTGATTTTTTTATTTTTCATGATGGTGGTGACACTGGTTCTGCTACATAACCAACGTTTGTTCAAAGATTATATATTATATCGTTTATTGAGGGGTGAGAATGTAATGTATGTGAAAGTTTTTCGTTTGAGCTATTTTAAATATAAAAAATGTCGTGGTCTCATGATCAAGTACTTCGACTTATTGAACTGTATAAAGAAAGACCTTGCCATTACATAGTTAAAAGTTCTCAATATAAAAATAAGCACATGATGGCTTTCTTATATAATTCCTTACTACTACTATATAAGAGTTGCTGCTGCTAACAATAAAAATTCTGTGTCCTTTGTTGTCTGATACCTATTTAAATTGAAAAATTCAAATTCTCTGCTAAAATCTGAAAAGTGACAGGTTACTAACAAAATCATACTGCTCAGTGCGCATAATCATAACCCAAGTGAGTGACTAAAACATGGTGTGTTGCAAACACATTTTTTTTCTTGTCAATATCTTAGTGTCCTAAGTTTAGGATCCTAAAAAATTGACTTGCACTAAATCATTGATAATTACAAACTCAACTGATTGACTTATCACTTATGTACATTTTTAAAATCGTCTTGTAGAGGAGAATCCATCAATGCCATAATGTTTAGGGGGTTTAAGTCTTAACGTCATATGAGCGTAAAGACGTGATTTTTGACGTTTTTTCCATTTTTTTAAATAAAAGTAACGCCTTCAGAATTATGTGGGGTGGATCGTTTTCATTGAAATATTCTGTATACAGTGTGTACCGTTAAAAACTTGCGCCTCCGGAAACTTGGAAACAAAAGTTTTTCGATTGAATGTTTTCATGGAGTTTGGAGGATTGGAAATATACAGTGTGTACCGTTAAAAACTTGCGCCTCCGGAAACTTGGAAACAAAAGTTTTTCGATTGAATGTTTTCATGGAGTTTGGAGGATTGGAAATATTCAATATTTCGTGATAGAGTGTTGGCCACAAAGTTCTAATTCAATTTATCATGGTCACACACATGATATCAAAGTTAGTTCACAGGTTTTTAAAATATTTAGCATTTCATGAGAGTTGGAGAGGAAACTCGAAATTTAAGTTTTACCAACTCCATGTTTATATTTGAAAGTTAATATTAACATGGCTGTAGCGAAACTGATGCGAGTCCATTGTACTGTTTGAAAACTGAAATTTCAATTTTTAGTTTTGATACTCACTGCGATCTTTTCAAATAAACTTAATAAACTACTGAACATAAAGGTTAGGGAAAAGATAAACTCCATTTACATTTTACATATATTTTTCCAAATAAATCAAAATAACGTCAAATGTTAACGTAACAACTTTTCTGTATTTTTTTTCATCAACATTTTAGGGACTAGTTTCAGAGATAAAAAGAAAAGGGTCAAGTCTCATCGATTTTCTTTAATAGCTTTAAAGCCATTTATTTTAAAATTATAAAAAAAATATATTTGATACCCTTGCAACAAGTACTTTAATTTGATGTATCACACGATAAAACTCGTCGACACTGTAAAAATAATTAGCCCGAATAAAATCTCTTACAAACGAATGTAATCTCCTCCGCGTACACTTTTTGAAATTACTAGTGGTGTATTTATGTAGTTTGTTGTACAATCTCACATCACATTTATTATTTTGTGAAACGTGTAATTTAGATTTCAACGTTAAGAAACTCATCGCGTTTCTTGTGTCGTAATTAGGAACATCACAGTGAGAAACCAACGCATCCTTGTGTTCATGGATGTATAAGATTGTCTGTAAAATATACACACAAGGGAGCCAAAGAATCCCGTACTTTTTAAAGAGAAGACGACACGTGGCATCATAATCCGCGTTATCGATTGTGCGAATTTCGGCCTTTTGCAATGAAATATTTTCGGTAAATTGTGGATAGTTGCAAAAATACTGATCTTATAAGCAGCTTATTGAGATTTCAGATCCTGTGTTGTTAGTGGCTTTTTAGGGAGGTCAGCGTGTTTAGTTTTAATATTTCAATCGCGCACCATAATATTTGCCGCTCTAAATCCGCTGCAGCCTGCGTGAAGAAACCATAATCTATAAATACTAGCATTTTTGCGCGATTGATCTTTTTAATACGCTTTTATTAGCTTCACTTGTATGTATGTATGTTTGAGGGTTTGTAACTCTCCTTTGCGCGCACAAGCATACGTCGCATTTAGCCGGTGCAGATCTTTGGACGGTATTCGGATTGAAGAACTTGATTGTTTCAAGTTGACAGATAAAGCCCCATGTAACAACGAAGCATTAGATGAAATGGAGCGACTAAGAAATAATTCATAAGAGTCGTCATTATTAGTTAGTCGCAAATAGTGTAATATCATTTCACAAATCATCAAGCACAAGATGATACAACTCTATGGCGTGCCGTTTTGGTATTTAATAACATGGTTTTAAAAGAGGAAAAAAATATATATCTCTTCTTTCAAACATTTTTATTCCGTAATTATTCTGTTGAAGAATTAAAATTATGTTTTTCATAATAATAATACGGGAATTTCCATTAGGTTAGGTTAGGTTAGGTTTGTGGTGAGTGGGTCTATAAGGCCCTCCACTGCGACTCACAAGAGTCTATTGTGGCTCACACCTATTCAGATTTCACCAAACAAATTCAGCTTCTTAACAAAGCCAATTATTTTATTTGGTGAATGATATTTCAGGTCCGAGCTAGGGCGAGAGAGAGACCCTGCCAAACATCAGATACCTGATTCGAGCCGCGGCGGGGCAGGCACAAATTATATGCTCTGCTGTTTCATCATCTTCCAAACAAAGACGGCAAGTCGGATCTTCCGACAGTCCAAGTTTTAGCATAATATGATGATTCAGATGACAGTGGCCTGTTAGACAACGTAGGTCATGCCTGCTATGGTCTAACATTTGTTTGGAGACATACTTCGAAGGATGTATAAAAGCCTTTGAATGAATCAATCAATTTCCATTATGAAAAACATAATAGAAATTGCCGATAAAAAATTATGAAAAACATAATGAAAATTCATGAATTTAAATTATGGAATACATAATTCAATTTCCATTATGTATTCAGGTTGCCTATACTACTCTAATGCAAGTACCTGAAATCGGATAGTAAATGCATTACTGCAAGATAGGCAACCTCAATACATAATGGAAATTTAATTTCTATTATGTTTTTCATAATTTTAATTCTGGAATTTCTATTATGTTTTTCATACATTTGAATCTGTAATTTCTATCATGTTTTTCATAATGGAAATTCGTGTATTATTATTATGAAAAACATAATGAAAATTCAACAATTAAAATTATTGAAAACATAATGGAAATTGAAGAAAAAAAATTATGAAAAACTTAATACAAATCCGTTTTGTATTATTTATTCAATAATTTTTATTCTTGAATTTGTATAATGTTTTTCATAATTTTAATTTTTGAATTTCTATTATGATTTTCATAATTTTAATACTTGAATTTCAATTATGATTCTAATAATAATAATACACGTATTTCAAATATGAAAAACATAATAGAAATTACCGATTTAAAATTATGAAAAACATAATAGAAATTCAAGAATTAAAATTATTGAAAACATAATAGAAATTCAATTTACATTATGTATTGAGGTTGCCTATTCTGCAGTAATGCATTTACTATACGATTTCAGAGATTAGTATAGGCAACCTCAATACATAATGGAAATTGAATTTCTATTATGTTTTTCATAATTTTAATTCATGAATTTTTATTATGTATTTCATAATTTTAAATCGGCAATTTATATTATGTTTTTCATAATGGAAATTCCTGTATTATTATTATGAAAAACATAATTTTAATTCATTAACAGAATAATTAGGGAATAAACATTTTTGAAAGAAGAGATATTTTTGTTTTTGTTTTTAAAACGATGTTATAAAATACCAAAACGGCACGTCATACAACTCTGTCTAAAATGATTAATTGAAAAATTTCATTTATATTTGAATTATAAGATCGAATTTTATTACGTTGTTCAAGAAGAATTTTACATTCGTGCACCCTCTGTTGGAAATTTATAATACTATCAATGAGAACTTGAAGAAAAACTCATCGAACTAAAAAATGCAAAATAAATATAGTTTAAAAAAACTAAAAAAACACGCTTTTAAAGAATATCGAACTAAAAAGTTGAAAATAATTTTAAAAATAAACTTCAAACAATAGTATATAAAAAAAATACTAGTATAATTGAGGGAAAAGCGTCGGGCGCTTTGTGCCATAATTTTCGTATATCGAGCACCCCACGCTTTTCCCTCAATTATACCAGTATTTTTTTATAAACTATTGTTTTAAGTTAATTTTTAAAATTATTTTCAACTTTTTAGTTCGATATTCTTTAAAAGCGTGTTTCTTAGTTTTTTTAAACTATATTTATTTGTTTATTTACAGCATCGGTTGTCAGGACGGTAGGTTGTGTTTACCGGTTTCCAAGTCTAGCACGTCGGTAAGTGAATCACTTAACGTTCAGACGTCGGTAAGTAAATTACTTAAGTCTTAGCCCTACATAAATTTAAGTGGTCCTAAATAATATATTACTTCATTCATTACACAAAAGGAACAAAAAAAATAAGGAGATTTATATTTTCTTAATCAACAGAACCGAACAGAACAATATAAAAAGTAATAAACAATTTCATGCAAATTAAATTTTAAACTGATCGAGAAGTATAGATGTCACTTTTGACATTTCGTTCATTTAGAAAAAATTTAAATTATTTAATTCGAAATTTATTTCAATACGATCGCTCAAAAAATGGTATAAGCATCTCGAACGTTAAGGGTAATACCTACCAGTCTCCAGCAAAATTGGAAGCTTCGCTACGCTCAGCCTCCAAACATTGTTGTCGACCGCCCTTACCGTTCTTGATATTTAATATACTATTAATGTGAATTGAAAAAAAACTTAAAACCGAACACTGAATTTTTATTTTTAAACGTACTTTTATTCATACATTTTTTCATAGCATTTAACAGCTTTCGATGTACAGTGTGTCACATTTAAGATGAAGACACTCCCATATTTTCGCTGTTTGAAGAATTACAGATTCGGATTTTTTCATCTTAAATGCGACACACTGTATATACGAAGCCCTTCATTTTAGGTGGAAACAAAATTTAACTTTAGTAATTGTAAATAAAAGTACAGTGCAATCTTTACTTCAAAATATTGCGATTTAAGCCAACTAGCCTAAATAAAATGTAGATATTAAGAGAGATACAGGGTGTTGAACATAAAATTTTAATTTTCGTTTTTTACAATAACTTTAACGCTTTTTGACGTAGGTGTATGCACAAAAATTTGAGGCTGGGGGTTTTTGGATATGAGAAATCATAATTTTGTACCCATTTCGATGTATTTTGTAGAGGGCGCCACATGATTATTATTTAATGAAATTACTTAAATCGCAATATTTTGAAGTGAATATTGTACTGTACTTCTATGTACAATTACTTAAGGACCACCTTGTATGTACGAATCCCTTCATTTTAGGAGGAAAAAAAATTTATTCGGGGTATTGGCAATAAATTTTTCCTTTTTTTTTCTTTAGAACGTAGTGGAATGTGATTTTAACAGCACCTTAGATGTCAGGCTAATAAGTTACGTATCCAATAAGTCAATAAATCATACGTAATGAACCTTTATAAAAGCAGAAAGAGAGAATCAACACTTGCTCTTAAGTAAACGTGAATTTTTACCTCCCTTACAGTAAATATGGCTATTGTAGCTTTCAGTTGAATTTCTCATTTTATTTTTTGGGAAAAATATGTAAAGATATCACGACCCATCTATTTCTGTAGTTAAATGTAAAATATCTTTTATATAAACGACTATTTCTATGTTTTTAAGAAATATTTGAAAACTTTAAAATCGTTTTCAACTGAAATTAAATTTAACTTGCCGATTCCCTTTTAGGTATTCTGGTTGAAAGATAACACAGTTAAGTGAATGAAATGATTTCATCCTCTGATTTCAATTTTGAAATCTTTTTAAAGGTAGTTTGGTATCACAAAAGAGTCGAAAGGAACAAACACTTCGTTTAAGTGAACATTGCTAGACAAAACAGTCAAGGAATACAAAGTCACAATGTAGATGAGAAAGAGATGGTAGGGTTTTAGGGTTTATATATAAAACTAAACTAAGGGAAAATCTTTTCACACCAAGAATTATTTTTTCATTCATAGGGAAAGCAGCCAAAAACATAAACTAATTATTACTTACTAAAGTGAACTCTTTTGTACATTAAAGAGCTTTCGGAAAACTTTGCTTCCATTTCAAGGCTAAACTATTACAATAGAAGCTAACAGGTCAAAAATTGGAATGAATTAAACAATATCAACCTTACTTGTAAGTGAGATTATAAATTAATGCCAACATAACCCAAAAATACAAGAAAATAATTTAAAAGTTGATTCAGTGAATTCTTTCTGATAACTGAAATATATCTATTTAAGTGGCATCTACCAAATTCGACCTTGCACAATTATGCTTTGTATATTTTTTTGTTTCCCTATGTACTCACGTTTAAGTTCACATAACGAAAATTTTATTAGAAATATGAAAGCTCCGCAACATGTAGGTAGCCAAGCGGTCCAAGCGGATTTTGGTTCACGTACTACTCTATAAGCTTCGTCAGTACTGAACTGGGAGACCGCCGAGACCGGCGAGCGTTGTATCAACAATGGAACGGCACGCGACTACCGAAGCAGAGAGACAATGTCAGTCATAGAAGGATAGAAAAGCGAGAGATGGATTTTTATCCGATATTTTAGTGGTTGGAACCGAATTTCAATAAGGAATTGTACGGTCATAAGTAATTTGAGGATTCTGAGATTTTTATATAGTATTCATAAAGCTTCAAATTAGACTTCTTATCAATTAGTTTTTCCATTTAATCCATATTTAATTCTTTACAAGGGCTCAAACTTTGCTTAATATGTGTAATTACCTCATGATTCGTATTTTTTTCAACAAAATTTGGTTAGCATTTCAAAGTTTTTATTCGATGAGAACTCTAAGTTCAACATTAATCTACATGATATATATTTTTCTTAATTTTCAATACATCCATTACCTCAAAATTCTTTGCCAAAAATACTTCGATATTTTGTCAAATCGCTGCCGATAGATTCCCCTTAACCTCAAAGTGAGTTTTTAAATCCAATCATTAATTGTAAAAATTTATATACGATTCCATCTTGTGGTATTTAGATTGAAAAATAATCTGTTTACGAGGGGTGTTCAAATATTACTATTTTCTTTCACTTCATCAGAAGGAGTGACAAAAAATTGAATAAATTAAGACAATGTAGATAGTGTACGCGAAGAAGAGAAACTTAAAACTCAGGGAGTTTATTTCTAAATATAGGGTAGGTAACAAAAGGGTTGATCACAAAAATACGATATAAAGATGTAAGATTTTGTGAACCATTGAAAAGTGTGAAAACATAAAAATAATGAATGGATTCAACGTTTTTTTTAATAAAAGATACATTATTTCTCATATATTTATTTAAATATACAATATGTCCCCTTTAGTTAGAATCATACGGAAAACTATTTTGTTATTAATTTTAGGAAAAAAGTTATTCTCCATAAAGAGTTTTGCATTATCTAAAACCTAGAATACAGTCATCAAATATCAAATGTTTTAGTCGTAGGTATACGAGGATTGTCAAAAAATATGAGTTTTACCCAAGAGTAAAGTACCTTCAAATTTGGCAATATCGAAAAATGTTACTGAAAAAAGTTGATCACAATTGAAAGATACGATTAAATATGTAATTACATTCATTTAAATTGAAACGCGGAATAAGTTCGTATCATTTATTTTGCAAATAATAAAATACATTCAAAGACTAAGTTATAAAATTAACATCATATTAATGTTAGAAACAAACAAATTTAATTTTTACCGAGGGGTAAACCATTAAGGAAAATAATGTACAAATTAGAGAAACTACATTGAAAGTACAGAAAATAGTCTAAAAAATAATACATGGAAAATACAGAAAATTTCTGTTAGAACATTTCTTAATCGCATTTTTTTATGAAAATAGAAATATAGGCTCATATTTTTTGACAATTTTCGTATACGACTGAAGAATTTGGAATTTGATGACTGTATTATAGGTATAAGATAATGCAGAACTTTTTATGAAGAATAACTTTTTCTCCTAAAATTGATAATAATAAAGTTTTCCTCATGATTCCAAGTTAGGGAGACATATTGTATATTTATTTAGGTATAAAATATACTAGGAGGTTGTTGGCATGTACTTGAAATAAGTAAACATCCTTATATACACTTAGCCCGGTTCTGAATAACGAATAAGCTGCTCTTATAAAAGGGATAAAGAAATTTCAGTGGCTTCAGCGAAACGATGTGAAATCAGTCTTTTTTCCTTCTTACTTTTGCGTATAAATGCTTTCCACACATGATTAATGAGCTTAATCAGTCTAAAAACTGGTCAACAAAATTTTCTAATTATAAAATAATTAATTTTGATTTGGCCACGTCCAACTTTTTCGTGGATGTGTTTTGTTTGGTAAATGGGAAAATTGTTACATTTGAGATGAATTTTAGATTATCTGCCGTACATAACAGAACAAAGTTTTGTTGGGATATACTGAATGAGCAAAAATATCTTTTCAAACTTCTATGATTTGAATAAAATTCTTGCATCTATACCGATAGGTCATGATGATATGAAATGAAAACATGACCAATTTTTTTTCTGCCTCAAATCAGACTAGTGTTGCCGATAGACAAGACCAGACGAAAGAAGGCCGTCTCTCGTCTGGTTGTCGTTAAAGAATTACTCAATTTGACGGGAGCTTTTCATCTATTTAACTGAATGGTGTTCAGTTTTCCAAGATAATTCATCTCCATTTACCCACAACAGTAGATCTAGATTGGTATTTTTTTTTAAACCTAAAAAAACTCTTTTTTTCTGGAAAAAAAGTAGCAGCCATAAAAACCGTGTTTCTCTTTTGATAATACCGTGATAACGGGTTCGATTATAAGGATTTGTCCAGTGTTCTGTTTTGTTTTATCTAAATGCTACCGAAATGAACAATTAATCTTTTCGGGTGTAGGTATCTGCGAGGTTGGTTTTGGTTCTTTAGATTTTCATTTGTCACTTAAGTTGTGATCGGTTTACTATCCTTTACCTTGTGATAAGGATGATTCATTGGCTGAAAGCAGTAGAAACAGAAGGCGGCTTTAACTTTCACGCTCACAGAAAATACCAAAAAGCAGAGGTTGAAAAATCGGAGATTCTTTTTTCTTAGGCTATTAAGAAAATATGTTGGTTTTGAACATAAGGTATGGCCAGGATTGTGCCTTATTTATCCAGACTGTTTATTACAAAGTAATTGTAATTTATGATTAAATTTTTCCAACTTTTAAGCAAATCTTCGTTTTCATTCCTTGGATTCCCAATTTTCAGTTAACGTTCTTAATTATAGTGGCACCTCCAATTGTGTTTTATGACACATCCAACTGTATTTGATAGCACGATAATCCTAACCAATTTCAAGATGAAAATGCACCAATAATTCTGGGACAATAGCTTATGGTTAGGTTAGGTTAGGCGTGTGATGAGTGGGTCTATAAGGCCCTCCGCTGCGACTCGCAAGAGTCTATTGTGGCTCACACGTATTCAGATTTCACCAAAAAAATTCAGCTTCTTAACAAAACCGATACGTTTATTTGGTGAATGATATTTCAGGTCAGAGGGCGAGAGAGAGACCCTGCCAAACATCAGATACTTGATTCGAGTCGCGGCGGGACAGGCACAAATAATATGCTCTGCTGTTTCATCATCGTCCAGACAAAGACGACAAGTCGGATCTTCTGGCAGTCAAAATTTTAGCACATGACGATTCAGATGACAGTGGCCTGTTAAAACACCTGTTAGACATCGTAGGTCATGCCTGCTATAGTCCAACATTTTTTTGGAGACATTCTTCGAAGGATGTATAAAAGCCTTTGAATGAACCAATCCTGGTAAATTATGCCAGAGGTCTAAAGCTCTTCTTGCTGTCCAGGTATTTAGTGTTTGTTTGGCAAAACATATTGCGATGCCAATTGTAGGTTCTGGTCCGATAGAAACACGTGCGGCCTCCTCCCTTGCAAGAGAGTCTGCCTTCTCGTTTCCTTCCATGCCAGAGTGTCCAGGGATCCAGACAAGCAATACTTTATTGAGTTCTCCTATTGAGGAGGGTCTTTTTGCAGTCTAAAACCAATTTCGACGTCACACGGTGAGAGCTAAGTGCTTTCAAAGCCGCTTGGCTGTCCGAGAAAATTTTTTATTGTTCTATATATTCTCCACACATGAAACAATGGCGTAAATTTCCGCCTGAAATACGGTTGCATAGGATCCTAGAGAGGTTGAAATTTCTTTCCTAGATCTGCGCCCGTATACACCTGCACCAGAGCCTGAGGGTGTTTTTAAACTGTCTGTGTACCAACAGCTGTCTGCTTTTAATAGTTCATCCTTACGGAGGACCCATTCATCTCTATTTGGGGTTAGGACGGTATAAGGTTGGTCGTAGTTTACTGTTGGAGGCATTATGTCAAAGGTCATTTCCAGAATACTGTGACTTTCAGTGCCCACTAGCATTCTGCTTCGTTCTGTATAAGCCTGATTTGTGCATTTAGAAATATGCGCAATTCTGTATGTTGTCCATCATCTAGCCTCTCTTTCCAAAAATATATGGAGAGGAGGTAGGTCCGAAGGATTTCCATAGCTGCGGACGGTGTGGATCTTATACGCACATCTCTACTTTCCCTCTATTGTCCTAGAGTTAATTCTTAAAAAAAAGTTACTTCAACTAGCAGTTATATCATTTTAAAAAGGTGTTTAAATTATTTTGATAAAAACATTAATAAAATGTACTACATTTAACGAAATCATTAACTTTTCAATACTTTTATTACTTTTGTTACCTACTCTAATGCAAATTTATTTTATACTTATACTAACGCCTCACATCATTGACTTCTGTTGACTGCAAACACAACCGGAATGAAACGAACGAATCCGTAAGAAATGTCGTTTTGTTTTGTTTTCAGAGAAAAATAGTTTCCCGTTAAAATTGTACTCTTAGCATAAAATTCAAGCTTCTGTAAGTTTTACTGAAATTGGATGTTCATCGTAAAGGAAAAAAGTCAGAAAAATTTTCAACTTATTAATAACAAGACGCTTGTACAGAATAATTGTTGTAGAGGATATCAAGTTAGTGTTTAATTGGCTGCCTTTTGCATTTACGTTACTTTTAAAAAGTTTTAATTTTTTGTCACTTCTTGTTAGTACGATTTTATTTAGTTTAAGCCCTGTATGCTAGAAACCGGAAGATCAAGTTCCGAGCAACAATACAAAGGTTGTACTACTTTATAAAACACACCCTCCCTTTATATTTACATAAAAATATGCTCAATCTCTGACGCTTATTCAGAGATACCGACTAAAACGAATTTTTCTTATTTATTTCGTCTCCCAGCTATTGCAAATTACGAAGGGTAAGTGTCTCTCCTGTTTCCTTTCTACACGACTTTGCAAAATAATCTTACAAAAATGAAAAATGGCCGAGACAAATTCCAACGTCGTGTGGTAAAAAGAATTATAGTAAAAAAGTGTAAACACAACTATAAGCTGCGCAAATTTGGATTGCAGTAATTGCTTTCTAAAAATATTTTGAAATCTAGTTGGATATTCATAATAAACTAGAGGAGCCGACAGACGTATCTCATTGTTACCTATTCAGGGTGGAAAAATCAAATAGTTAATTTTTTTATACAGGGTGGGGCACTATGAACGAACTATTCTCTGGCGTCTTAACGGCAAACATAATTTAAAAAAATAAGACGTAGAATTATGTAGATCACTTGGGACTATAATTTAAAAATATTTTGGAATATACAGGGTGCTCCAAAAAAGCGTGCCATATCAAAGTTAGGTTCCTTCAAATGGAACACCCTGTATTTTATCACATTTTTGAATTGTACTATTAAAAATAATGTAAGTTCATTGACATTTCCCTATACCTATCTAGTTCAGTTTTCAGGATAAATCGATTTTACATAATTTGTAGACCCTCCGAAAAAATACAATAACTTCAAAATAAAAACGAATAACCACATTTGCTTTACACCATCTCACTAGAAGCTTTTAACATTCCGTTTCCAATATTTACTGGTATGCCATCATATACAGGGTGTTTTTAATATGACAGAATAACACTAACCATTTAATACATGAATTTCTGACTTAATTTAAATGGAACACCCTGTATCTGGTGGGTCTGTTGAACGTGGAAATTTATTACCTTTCAGTTGGTATTATGGTTGCCTATATCTAACTCTGATAGTTCTCGAGAAATTTTAAATTTGTTTTTTTAATTCACTTATTTGCTGACATCTACTTAGGTATGACATAATTCTCCGATGGAAAGTTTTTAAAAATTTAAAATTTGTTATTTTGACAGTAAGTGCTTTGTTGTATGATTTATTATTGATAAATTAAAGATCTCTTAAATTAGAATTTTATTAAGGATGAGTACACTATTTTTGGGCATACAGATACAATAAGCTTCAAAATTATAAAAAAATAACTGGGTACAAAAAATTCAAAGAAGTTCAAAGTGACGCCCATCTTGTTGGATACAAATTTGAACCCTCTTTTAAAAATATTTATTGTTCACTTTCTTTAACATGTCTGGTGTTACTGTTTGAAACGCTCTCCTTATCATATCCTTCATGTTCTCAGGAGTGGTTGGCTTTGTATTGTAGACAATACTTTTTATGTAACCTCAAAGAAAATAGTCTAATGGCGTCAAGCATGGGAACCTTGGCGGCCAAAGATATGGACCCCCTCGCCCAATCCATTTTTGTGGAACAATATTGTTCAGGTAACGCCGGAAAATTATACTGTAATCAACAGACGCACCATCTAACTGCAGCCACATTTTTTGTCCTGTAGATAGTGGAACTTAAAATTTCTCGAGAACTATCAGAGTGAGATATAGGCAACCCTAATACCAACTGAAAGGTAATAAATTCCCACGTTTAACAGACCCAACAGATACAGGGTGTTCCATTTAAATTAAGCCAGAAATTTATGTATTAAATGGTTAGTGTTATACTGTCATATTAAAAACACCCTGTGTATGATAGCATACCAGTAAATAATGGAAAAGGAATGTTAAAAGCTTCTAGTGAGATGGTGTGAAGCAAAATGTGGTTATTCGTTTTTATTTTGAAGTTATTGTATTTTTTCGGAGGGTCTACAAATTATGTAAAATCGATTTATCCGGGAAACTGAACTAGATAGGTATAGGGAAATGTTAATGAACATTATTTTCAATAGTACAATTCAAAAATGTGATAAAATACAGGGTGTTCCATTTAAAGGAACCTAACTTTGATACTACACGCTTTTTTGGAGCACCCTGTATATTCCAAAATATTTTTAAATTATAGTCCTAAGTGATCTACATAATTCTACGTCTTATTTTTTCCAATTTTATTTGCCGTTAAGACGCCAGAGAATAGTTCGTTCATAGTGCCCCACCCTGTAGAAGGAATATACTTTTCTAAAATTCGACTTTCCTGAAATTTCTTTAAATTTTTCGGACAAACAAATTTTCTACTCATTGTTTCAAATGACCGTATTGAAAAAACTCCTATGCTAAATACCATAAAATCGTCCTATCTCTTTAAGAAGTGGTGAACTCGATTACAACGCCACCTACCGGGACTAATTGTGAATTTAAACCATCCAGCTACTTACTCAAAGTCACACAAGAAATTTCATCAAAATCGGTCCAGTCCTTTATATACACTGTGTTAGTTATAAGATTCGACATGGGGATTCCTGTACAAAACTGTCAAACGCGAGCTAACTTTTTTACCAAATAGCGTTCATAAAAAATAATAACAGATTTGGAAAGGTTCAAATGCACTTTTAATTTTCTTAAATAGTGAAAAAATGGAAAGTTATGTTTAAAAAACTCCATTTTCATACCACTTTCAACCTCGTAGGACATAGCCAGACTGGTGGAAGCACAGGAAATTTGAAAGTTAAGCGTGTCTTATTTTCCAACGACCTTTCCAAACCTGTTATTATTTTTCATGAACGCTATTTGGTAAAAAAGTTAGCTCGCGTTTGACAGGAGTGCGTACATAAACGTTACAGAGTAGGTACAGATTTCTTACACTTTTTTGACAACCATCGTTCATAAATGAAATTTTTGTTACCCTGTGACTACTTTCCTAGCGTTCATAAATATACTTTGACACTTCCAAAGTACACATTTTTAGACCGCGGTATGGAGCGTGGTAATATTCTATCGAGTTTGTGCTATTCAAAAATGTGAAATAAGACTTAGTTTTTGTAACCGTTTACCTAGAAACAAGAAAGTACAAATACAAAATTTTTAAAAGAACTCAAGATTAATCCCATAATATGGATCAATACATTGAATTTTTCAATAGTTATCGTAGAGTTTTGTTGGAATTGCCTATGTGTAAACCGTTCCAATACAACCTCCAAAAGTTCTTCTTAGTCGTCACTATCGCTCTCGTCGTCAATATAATCAAATAAATGATATTTTGCACCTAAAGCAGCTGCCAATGTTACCAATTTACTTTGGTTCTGGTTCATCATAGTCGATATAAAAACACAGAGGAAAATAAAATAACATAAACAAAGTTGTGGAAACGAACAACAACAACGAATTTTACAGCTCGACGAGATGTTTGATTAATTAATTAAAATTTGACAGTTATCTTACTATAATGCGTTCATAAATCACGGGTCACAATGTGCTCCATCTGTATCTGTATCTGTAGAGTAGGGAGGGTGAGTGTGTAGGCTCACAGCACTTAGGCCACATGTGACCCATTGTACATCCTCCCGAGGAGTTGTCCTCCTAGGTCATTGTCCATCCTGCCCTTCTCAGGAAGGTGGACAGGTCACTGGGAGACATCTCCATTCCAAATGTCAACCAATTCCATTACAGAGTAAAGTGCTACTTTGTACATGCGTTTATGAACGCACTCCAGGAGTACCTATGTCGCATCTTATAAATAACAAAGTGTACAACGCAAATTATTAAAAGTCATTAGCTCGCTGTTTTTGTGAAATTTTTATATTTGTAGGAACCTTTCTGCTTAAAATTGAATAACGAATCGCCAATAACAGCATTTCAAATTACTTTGGAAGATATAGATACCGAGCAGAAAATTTGTCTTTTACGGAAAATATTTTTGAAAACTTGTCGAAAGCAACGGGATACTCATTTTTTCGAATTTTCTGCTTTATATCCCAGTCAAACAGTGTCCAATCCAGTTTGACAAACCCAGACGGTTGAAAATGTTGTATTTATTTGAAAAATGTAACTACAATATTGGTCAAATACTATGGGTAAAATAGGCAAAAAGTCAGTATTAAAGCAGAGCGAATTTAATAAAATTAAAAGTGCATTTGAGCTCATTTTTCAACGACCTTTCCAAATTTGTTATTATTTTTCATGAACGGTAAAAAAGTTAGCTCGAGCTTGGCAGCTTTGTACAGGAATCCCTATGTCGCATTTTATAAATAACACAATATACAGTGCTTTTCAGATAAAAGTATCCACCTTTAATAACTTTTGTAATACTGGTATTTAGAAAAAATCCAAAAACACGTCAATTTATGTTGGAAGGGGCAAGCATTATGGCTTATTTAAACTTACTGGAAAAGCCACCCCCTCACCCCTAGCAGCATCCCCTTTATTTTTTTAAATTACTTTTCATATTTTTTATGTAAAATTTGGATACTCCTCTTTGAGCTGATTTCAAAAATGTATAATACTTGTAGGTTAAAGTGGTTAGTTTATGAGATAAACAATTTTTCTTTCAAGAGCACAAATTTTACTTATTTTTCACTTTCACCTTATTTGCCTGTACTAAAATGGGTTGTACAACAGTTCAAACTCTTTAATCTTTTTAACTGTGCTATTTATTCTACTTAAAAAATCCAAACAACAAAAAACGCTACTTTTTATTAAAGTTTCACATTGTCAACTAGAATTTGTAGTCACTATTGATAGTGTAATTTGATACATTATTTATTTTGTTTCTCTGAAATGGTTTACTCTTTGCAAGAAAGAATTGAAATTGTAGGTTTATACTACCAAAATAATAATTGTGCAAGAGCTGCTGCTAGAATATTTAACGAATTACATGACGGAAGACATGCAACTCATAAGTATGTAATTCAACTGATGGAGAAATTTACCACAACAGGGTCTGTTTGCAATAAAATGCATAAGCGAGAGGGACTCGTAAATAACGAAGCATTCCAAGTGGCATCCCTGGCCATTCTGGCATGGAAGGAAACGAGAAGGCAGACTTTCTTGCAAGGGAGGGTGCCGCACGTGTTTCTATCGGACCAGAACCCACAATTGGCATCACAATAAGTTTTGCCAAACAAACACTAAATACCTGGACAGCAAGAAGAGCTTTAGACTTCTGGCATAATTTACCAGGATTGGTTCATTCAAAGGCTTTTATACATCCTTCGAAGTATGTCTCCAAACAAATGTTAGACCATAGCAGGCATGACCTACGTTGTCTAACAGGCCTTTTAACAGGCCACTGTCATCTGAATCATCATATGCTAAAACTTGAACTGTCGGAAGATCCGACTTGCCGTCTTTGTTTGGAAGATGATGAAACAGCAGAGCATATAATTTGTGCCTGCCCCGCCGCGGCTTGAATCAGGTATCTGATGTTTGGCAGGGTCTCTCTCTCGCCCTCGGACCTGAAATATCATTCACCAAATAAAATAATCGGCTTTGTTAAGAAGCTGAATTTGTTTGGTGAAATCTGAATAGGTGTGAGCCACAATAGACTCTTGTGAGTCGCAGTGGAGAGCCTTATAGACCCACTCACCACAAACCTAACCTAACCTAAGTAGGCATAATTGTAGATATTGGGCTGAAAGTGATCTACATATTATGCGTGAATTCCATACACAACACAACATTACAAAAGTTAAACGTTTGGTGTGGTATCCTAGGTGACCACATTGTCGGACCTTTCTTCATCAACGGAAATTTAAATGGTGAATCATATCTTGAGTTACTCAGGGAAGGGGTTGACCCACGTATTACAACAATAATAGAAAATGATGATAACCTTTCCGAAGATTTACTGGTATTTCAACAAGACGGAGCTCCCCACACTATGCTATGCCTGTTCGACAATTTTTAAACGAAACATTCCCCGCTCGTTGGATAGGTAGAAGGGGGCAGATGATGGAGTGGCCACCTAGGTCACCGGATTTAACACCCCTAGACTTCTTTTTATGGGGGTATTTAAAAACAAAAGTTTAGGCTACCCAACCAGAATCTCTGGATGATTTACGAGAGAGGATAGAAAATGAATGTCGACAATTAAATCCAGCCGTATTAAGCAATGTCAGAGAGGCATTTCAAAATAAATTATACCATTGTATGGAAGTGAATGGTACTCATATTGAACACTTATTGTAACTTCATAATAAATAGCACAGTTAAAAAGATTAAAGAGTTTGAACTGTTGTACAACCCATTTTAGTACAGGCAAATAAGGTGAAAGTAAATAATAAGTAAAATTTGTGCTCTTAAAAGAAAAAATGTTTATCTCATAAACTAACCACTTTAACCTACAAGTATTATACATTTTTGAAATCAGCTCAAAGAGGAGTATCCAAATTTTACATAAAAAATATGAAAAGTAATTTAAAAAAATAAAGGGGATGCTGCTAGGGGTGAGGGGGTGGCTTTTCCAGTAGGTTTAAATAAGCCATAATGCTTGCCCCTTCCAACATAAATTGACGTGTTTTTGGATTTTTTCTAAATACCAGTATTACAAAAGTTATTAAAGGTGGATACTTTTATCTGAAAAGCACTGTATAATAAACCTCACATGTGCGAAGACGGGGCGGGTCGCTAGTTACACATTATAAACCTTTCTCTTGAATCACTCTATCTATTGCTGAAAACTGCATTGAAATCAGTTGAGAAGTTTAAGAGATCTAAGCTAACAGACAACGGCATACCATTAGTGTTAGTCGCTAGAAAAGTTTCATCTAAAGAAAAACCGAAATTGGGTTCAATATAACAGCAAGCAAGAGTACAGTGTGTGTGATACCGCATTGCCTGATTTGACAAGTTGACGTTCTGTCGATGAACTCGATGCAAGTGGAAAGCGGAAATACTTTACTTTAACCCTGATTTTGGCAGAATTCTTGACGCTGTGCCACGTTTGAAGTATTAAATTTATTCGAGATTACCTAGTTATACCCGGTGAAAATTAGAAAGGTGGATTGTTTTATATTTCACAATCGAATACAATGCTAATATAATATTATTTTACAAATTATTTCAATTATCGTTACTCACATCTGTAACCTTCCGAGATGTGCCGTTACAAAACAAATAAAAACAATTTCAGTTTTAAGAACAATAAATGGAAGCTGACGACCACTATGTCATTATAAAGTTTAATTAGTATTTAAAGGGAGTGATGAAATTTGGATAAAATGCAGATGTGTTAGTCTAATCTGTGATTTTCTGGCTTGAAGTTAAAAAACGTAACGAATACCAGAAAATTACCGAACGCTAATATGGTTTCAATCTACACTTGAAAAAACTGTTGTTTATTTGATTGCTGCAAAACTTGAAATTAATGTCAAACAATAGTATATTACACTACAAGGGCAAAAAGTTTGAGATTCCTGCTCTGTGCGCCGTGATGCCGAGTGTGTGCATCATGGCGCACAGTTTGGAACACTTAGCCGAGTCAGTTTTTGGCTCGCTAGGCTACCGCGCGAGCCCATGCGCTCGTTGTGAACGCGGCTAAACGCCAAGCGACAGTAATAAAATGTTTTTTTTGTACAAAAACTGAATTTTATTTGTGAAAAACATACTTTATACCATTTAAATATTATATAAAATATTTCTTAAAACACTGTAAGTGTCGGTGTTTCCGCTATTTCTCCGTGTTATATTTCTCGTTTATTATCAAGCAAAGATCTCATATTGCAAAATACTAAAGGATTTGTCTGAGGTTCTATTTTAACAAAATTTCAAATTTAACTTCAGTATTGTGAGCGTTCAGAGTAGATAGAATAAAAAGAACATAGCTTTGACAAAAGCAAATAAACGATAAACTATTGTCACGAATTTCGAGGGTAGATTGTAGTAGGAAATGACATAACTTCGGATAAATGAGTGCATGCTCTTCATCTACAAGCTGATTTAGCTTGTTAAATACATAATTCATTTAACTGCTTTGTTCAAGTGGCTCTCAGAAAAAAACTATTATATATTTTATCATGATCGCCTTATTGTTTATTTCCACTATATAACTTTTTTGCTGTCCCCGAATAGATAGATATCTATATAGTTCAATTTATTTTAAAATCAAATCATATTTCGGAGAGAATAACTGGTGATTTAGAAGAATATACAGCGTGAAAATCTTGAATAAGCATGTGAAATATAATGTAACTCCGATAAGTTGATCGAAAAGAAGGGAAACTCTTATGTGCATAATGGGATAATACCAGGAACTCTGGAAGATTTGGGAAATACGATACGATGCAATCGCACAAACTGAACGTTGAATTATAAAACGCAAACTTCAAAATCGATATGTATATAGTTTTTAAAATGTAATCTACAAACTACCATGTTTAGTGGAAGATGTATCCATGTGCTGCTTCACTTAATTTTAACAAGCTCAAATTATCATATTTTTTAACTGTAAATATTCATGTTCTAGCCTTAAGAAAGGGTTTAAATAAATCAGAAATCTTGGAAGTAGTAAAAAAACCAGTCAAGTTGGATTCGCGCACTAAGGCTCCCATAAGTCTTAGAAGTAGGCAAGGGCGTAGCCGGGATTTATAACAGGGGGGGGCAAACCATGGTCCATGGTCATCCAAAACGTAAAATTTTAGGATAAAAAGGAAAGGCAAATGAGAACAAAACTTTGAGATTTTAATTATACCTATTTGGAATAAACTAAAAACATTTTTCTTGGGCTTAAACTGAATTTATCTAAAACTTTCTCCACTGTGCTGTCCTGATTTTCCTTTGAAAATTTTCGATGCACTCGTCAAACACAACCCAGTGAGTCTGTCATCACCCATCACCGATCTTTTCACGGTAGCAGTAGTGGATGGAAAAGCACTTAATATAAGCAGTGTGTTCCTTATTGCAGGGAAAAAATATTAACTTCCTCCAAAAGTGCAGCCACTTCAATGTCCTTCAATTTGTCTTCTGCTAAATTCTTTTTCTTCCTCATATTATACGACAAATCTAATTCTGCAGAGACATCACCCAACTTATAAAATCCCATAAAAGATTCTGTTCTGCATTATTTTTGGAATCTTTTGAAGCCATTTTAAGCATGCTTGAAGGATGAAGATAAGTTAAAGCAAAAGCAGGAGTATTTTCGTTGGAGAATCTTAATCCAAAGACGAAGTTGAAGAATCAAGATAGGGGATGATTATTGACCGCTTTCAGTATTCAACTCCAAGCTGCAAAAGGGTGGATTACTTCTGAGTACTTGCTTTTGAGTGACTCGTGGTACTGACAACTCATCCCCTACTTTCTCTGTGATATCAAGTGATTTCTTAAATAAATCAAAAGAAATATTTTCGACATCTTGTCGATCTTCATTGATTACATCTAGAATATCATCAATATGTTTCTCCACCATAACCAAATCCATACTTTCACCTTGTAAAACGTTTACAACGGGTTCCAAAATTGCAGAGTATCTTGCAATTATGCTTAAGCCTAAGATGAATATTGGTTTATTAACTGCACAGTGCAATTGGTAGGCAAATTTTCTTGTTGCATAGTTTCCTTTGACAGATAGATGTTCTAGTGCTTTAAAAATGTCAGTGAAGCTTTTTGAAAATTTTTGTATCCTCTTATATTTTTCCGACCATCTGGTCTCACAGAGCCTTAAGAGATTTGGGACCGATTTCCTACGGGCAGGCGATTCAAGAAAGAAGGTTATTATGTTTTTAACCATTGAAATTGTGTTTTTTATTTCTGGTAGTAGTATCATTGACCACAATATTTAGTCTGCGGCTGAAGCAATGGAATTTTTTGTTCATCAAAATTTAAAAATCATTAAATTTATTTTTGCTTCCAGATGGGGGGTATTTTGCCCCCCTGCCCTTCGCTGGCTACGCCCATGGTAGTAGGGTCCGTTTTTAAGCCTCTTGGTACGGAATCCTTAAAAGGATTTGATTTCTTAACCAGCCCATAATAAAGTAGATTGTAAAATTTCTCAAAATAGATAATTAATACCTATCGGCCAGTTTTTCAATTGAATATAAAGTCTTTATTAAAGTTTAATTGATGATTAATGCAAAGGAACGGTTTTTCAATGTTTTATTAGATTAAAAGTATCAATTAAACTCCTTGTTAGCTAACGTAAAGATGTGGTGTATTTTAAGAAATTAATACCTTCTTACTTTTTCCGTCGGCCGTTCGTTTCACCGTTCGCCGTTCGTAAAAGCCAATCAAAACGATTTTTAGCTGTCACGTGTTTTACGTCATAAGGTAAATGTAATCTATTGACATTTCCATTTTGAATTTGTGGTTGTTTTAATCGTGAATTGTGGCAAAAAAGTGTTCTATTTCGTTTATATTGTGTTTTTGGTACTTTAAAATTGTCGTCAAACATGGATTTTGATATGAATGTGTACTCCAGTGACGAAGAGCCTAGACGTCCAAAAACTATACGTCCTAGATCAAATTTTTTTGAGGAATACGACAAAAAAGACTTTTTGGACATATTTAGATGGAGTAAAGATACGGTAGAACATTTATCATTAGAAGATATTCTTTCACAACCAACGCAGGGAAAACGCAAAAATATTTCGGAATCGTAAAAAACTTTTTTCTTTGAATGTTCAGACAATCAGTGATGCACAGCTTGAAATTCAGGACATTGTAGTCAGATGGCCTGGTTCAGCACACGATTCGTATATATTTCGAAATTCTAATGTGCACAATTTATTTGAAAATGAACATTATGGAAAAAGTGTAATTGTTGGTGAATGAATTTTAGGTTAACTCTTGTTCTTCTTTTCTTCTAGCGACGATATTACCATAGAGAAAGTAAAATATTACTACATCTCTGGCAAAAACTTTACAGTATCTATTGCCAACCTTCAGAAAATATCCTAAATATTCCATTACTTAACTGATAATTAAAAGTTGTTTGAAAAACAGTATACCTTGTTGCTAAGTATATATTATGATTAATTAATATAGTTAGGTAATTGAAACTTAAATAATATATTGAAAAACTGGCTGTATATATAGTAATTATCTTTCAAAGTCTAACCATTATAATCGACAATTATGACGTTATTATAGTATTTAGTTTATTGTAGCATTTGTGCCTAAAAAAAGGAAATTAGCTTGCTTCAGGTTTGTTTTCAGTTTTTGCTTTAGGACAAAATTAATGTATTTCATACACCAATATATTTCTGTATCCAAAATTCATTATTTTCAACATCTATGTTGTAAAATTTTCACCATTCGATCACCTTTCAATGGATATAATAGAGCGAATGAATCTGCACTGGGAAACAATGCCCCTCAATCATTGATGATTAAAAATTGTGAATTAAATCGAATTGCAACATACTGGCAGATACCAACCCATTAATAAATAAGATATATGCATTTATGTATCATCCCTCTGTAATAATTAACATAGTTATAATACAGCCGGTTATGCCTGCGAATATGCTAATAGTCTACCCGTTTCCCCATATTGTTGTCAGGCTTGAGGCCAGTACATAGAATTAATATACCACTTACGTAACTTATTATCAATATTGACAGAGAATTATTAATTACTGTTTACATTTGATGTAATGTGGTATACAAAACAGGCAATCTTTCAACTACCTCTGCATAGCACTGCAGTTTTCTTCCAGCTTCTCCTATCATGTTACTATTTCCATTATCTAATTTTTTTTACACAATAGTATATCCTTTGTAGAACAAAATAAAATAAATTACCTAATTGTAAATAAAATTTAATGATAAGTGGATTTATTGACTATAAATCTTGCAAAACCGTTGGTCTTAAAGCTTGAGTTTGAACTTCTATTTGGCAATTTTGTCACTCACCTTCCTATTTCCTTATAAAAACTACCAACAAATGTTTCAATATTAAAATTTTTTATGTGTTTTTTGAGCTAATGAGCTAAGGACCTTTGTGGCTTCAAAGTGGATGTTTATTTAGTAGTCCTCTAATTTCAGTTCCCAGTTGTATATAATATTATATAAAGCTTGATTCACCAAGTTTTCTTTAATGCTAGTGCAATATTTTCACCGCCCTTAAATTTCAAAATGAATTCTTTATGAAGTTTCAAAGTGAATACAGCAGCACACTAAGTCCGCAAATGTATACTACAAAGATACTGAAACTCTTTGTCAATTTCATTGCCACAAATTCCTCTTTTTGAGAACCTAATTTTCCTAACATATCAATTTTGTCCAAAAGCGTACTTGATGTAAGACCTTAATTGTCTATTGCTTCAAATCGATATAGCTCCACCAGCAAATGACAATTAACCACTCAACTAGCAACTCGACATCGTTAGCAAACTAATATATTTTATTATTGTTTTATTTATGGTGGAATTGAGGAAGATGGAATCTAAAGAAGGAGAACAAACAAAGAGCTCTCAGAATTTCATAAGCACCCAAGTATAACCCATATAATTAAACACCACAGAGAGCGAGATGGTTGGGACATATGGGTAAAACGAATGCTAAAAGGTGGAGAAGGTGGTAAAAAGAGAAGAGGAACACCAAAGAAAAAATGGTTGGAAGAGGTTAGGAGAGACCTGATAACAGTGGGAGTTAGGGACTGGGAAAACGAGGCGAGGAACAGAAGGAAATGGAAAGAGAGAGTGAAAGATCTCGAAGCCGAGGGCCAGATAGGCCTGTAGTGCTGTATATATATTGTTTTATTGAAGCTTCGTTAAAACTTTTATGTTTTATAAAGTATTAATTCGCGATAAATTTGTTGCGCTTAACTGTTCTGTCACTAAAATTGTTTTGACAACGGTTTTACAGCAAAATTATAAAATAATCATAGAATAAGTGATAAAGCTATTTTATGAACGTTTATGAAATACTTTTTATAGAGCATATTAGGTCTGAATGATACTTTGATCTAAAAGCATTTTATAATGGTGCTTTTTTGGATTAATTTCTCACTATAAAAACAATAATAAAACTGTTTTTTGACACAGGAAATAAAGTATAATTTTTAGTAATTTTCGTGTGAAATATTATCATCATATTAAGTTTAACCGGTAAATAAATTGTTAGTTAAAATCGGAAGCAGCGTTTTGGTATGAAAAGAAAGAAAAAGTAAATACAATAAAGGGGAAATATTAATTATTTCAAACGATATTTCTCCACAATTCGAGATATTTTATTGTATATTCACAATTTTGTGTGAATAGGAATGGTTTTTATTGGCGCTCGTAGCAAAAGTGCCAAAGCTGCTAGCTTTATAAAACATTTACAAAACGTTTTAATAACGGCTCTTTAAATGTATGATTTCATCCCATCAACAGAGCTGTTATAAAAAAGTTTTATAAAGGTTTTTTTAATTCTTATTAAATGTTCTAAAAATTGTTTGATTATAGCAACAAACAACGTCTATAGAGCATGTCTTAGAATATTTTGAAAGTGCTTATAAAACAGTGTTTTATAAAATACGTTCTGTAAACGTTCTAAAAGCAATTATAAAACCTAAATTGAAGGTTTGGCATACACTGTAAAAAGTATTGGAATTGATGCAATGAACTTATTCATCTAAATTGGAAGGCACGTTCTGAAAATAGAGCAGAGGCCAATTATTGGTGACATCGATTGGGAATTTCAAAATTTTCACATACCTTTTGGCCTACACGTTATTATAAAATGTATTTCACAACTTTTCGATGATATATGTATAAAATTAACATCCTTGTTTTCATGCAAAATGGAAAATATAAATACTTTTAGTTAGCTGCGCAAAATGAATGTAACGTAATGCATATCAAGTAGTTAGTTTGAACGTTGAATTATAAAGTTACTTCTTTCATTACGCGTTCGCAACATTTGTTATATCACCTCGAACGGTTGCGGGTCTATTTTATATGAAAAAAAAAACAGAAAGTGATCGCATGAATATGTTAAATTGGTAATACAAATGTATACGAATTGGGGAAAAGCTTGTTGAAACTATCGGAAAGAGGAAATATCATTAAGTAAAAAATGTGAGAAAATCTTGGGACAAACTGGGGTGCTTTTTAATTATACTTCACATCTGGTTTCCAATATATAACACATAACACTGTAGTGTATTCATCATCTACAAAATGTCCACAACGTTAAAAGAAATAAATTTTTCTCACCCTGTATTGCCCGGCTATCCAGTCTATCTAGCTATCTAGGTACCTCTGTCGTATCTCGTCGTCCCTTAACCCCTCATTATTCATTGTTGTGCGAAAGTGTTCACAAGTGCAGTGTTACAAAAACTTAAAATGCCGAAAAAAACCAAGTGGCAGTTTCAGGTTCATTCTAAATTTGATAAATCTTAACAATTATATTTATATCAGCGCCACATTTTAAATTAGAGGATTCCCGAACGCTTCAAAATCTCTTGTAGGTATAAAGACTGTTTTATGGCTTCTTTTGATCTACGGGACGCATATTTTTTAGTTCCAATTGCCATATGTTATCAAAAATATTTAAGTTTTTCTTTTGATAAGGAATTATATGAGTTTTCTTGTCTGTGTTTCGGTTTAAATATAGCACCATACATTTTCACTAAACTTCTCAAACCCGTAATGCAACATTTAAGAACTCAAAGCATTTTATCTGTAATTTACCTTGATGATATTTTGATTTTCGGTAAGGACCAATATGTATGTTCCGAAAACATGAAAACATCTAGACAATTATTAGAAAACCTGGGTTTCGCTATTAATCATGAAAAAAGAGATTTTATTCCCTTTCAAACATGCCAGTTTTTAGGATTTATATTAAATTCTTTGAACATGTCAATGTCGTTAACAAGGAAAAAAAAAAAAACTTCATCTTTTAATTAAACTGAAGACCGCGAAAACGATCCAAATTCATGAATTTGCTGGGATCTTGGGGTCTTTAATTTCCACATGTTCCGCAATACCATATGGTTGGTCACGCACACTAAAACCTGGGATTAAAGATTAAAGATTAAAATATTTAAACTTAAAAAAATCCCGTTCGGATTACAGTACGGTTATGTCTACCAGAATTTACACCCAGAAATTGATTGGTGGATAGATACATTAAAAAAGAATTCAAATTTCCATTTTAAGCGAAAATAGTTTATTGTTGTAATATTTACGGATGCCTGGACAACCGGTTGGGGTGCATTTGCTAACGGGGAAGCCACGCATGGTTTTTGGATTATAGAACAACAAAATTGGCACATTAACCATTTGGAATAAATAGCAGCGTATTAGGAATTGACATGTTCTGCTCTTAATAAAACTAACAACTGTCGCATTTTGCTAAGATTAGATAATACCACTGCAATCTCTAATATAAACCGCATGGGCGGTGTTAAACACAGACATTTTAATTCAGTCACATCACAAATCTGGGATTGGTGCAAGGAGCTAAATATATATATATATATATATATATATACAATATTCCTGTCCTTGTACATTATCATTCGGCAAATATCTACTATAACTATATATATATATATTTGCATCATACATCAATACAAAAGACAACATACAAGCTGACAAAGAATCGAGGTCTACATCGATCGAAACTGAGTACGCTTTATGTGGAAAAGAGTACATCAAAGTCATGAACAAGTTTGGTAGACCAGAACTTGATTTATTTGCCTCAAAATTGAATACCAAATGTGAAAAATATGTATCATGGCACAAAGATCCCGATTCTTTTACAGAGAAGCCTTTACAATCTCATGGTACGATATATAATTTTATGCTTTTCCACCTTTTTCCTTGATTCCACAAGTGTTAAACATAATAATCCCAGATAATGCAACAGGTATATTAATTGTACCATACTGGCCTTGGCAAGCGTGGTATCCATGGAATTTGTTCAGACAGAGCTTGAAAATGGAATTTCCTACATCAGCCTTAACACACACAAATCCGCTCACCCTTTACTGTTTTCATTTTCAGATGAACAGTATCTATTAATTAGAAGATTTTTGAAAGGGATCTTCAAAACAAAACTTATTTTTCCAAAATACAAAATAACGTGGGATCCAAGTATCGAACTAGCTTACTTGGATACCAAAAAACAGTACCTTTATCATTACAGAAATTAACATTAAAACTAAGCAACCTTACTTGCTCTCACAATAGCACAAAGGATTCAAACACTAACTAAAATAAAAATCAATAATATGATGACATTTTGAAAACATCAAACCCAAAGAGATGCAAACCAATTCTTTCTTTTAACGTTTTGAATCAAAACCTAAACTTTGTGTAGCATCAACATTGCTACGCTACTTGGAAGTCACTTCTAAATTCAGAAGTGGAAACAATCAGCAATTATTACTTACTCTTAAGAAACCTATTCATCCCGCATCATCCCAAACAGTAAGTCGTTGGATAAAATCGACACTTCAACAAAGCGGCATTGACACCAATTCTTTTAAGAGCAATTCTACCAGGCATGCTTCTACTTCAGCCGCAGCACGAGCTGGTTTCAACATGGAAACAATTCGCGAGGCTGCAGGGTGGACTCAAAAATCCGACGTTTTCACAAGATTTTACGATAGACCTGTGACCAATGAGCAAAACTTTTCAAATTTCATACTGAATTTGAACAAATAAGCTATTGAAATCTGGTATTAGTAGTTAGAGTAATTATTTTTTTTTCCTCAATAAACACACTATTACATAGAATAAGTGTTCCTACGTGGTAGCATTTATATATTATTTTTATTAAATTTTCCATCTTTTCAAGTTAATGTGTTATTTGATTTGATTTTATTTTTGTTTTGTGGTTCTTGATGTATAATCTCACAATCATTATTACACATATCTTAAGAGGATCACACTTTCTTCATGAGTGACCACTTTCTATTAGATCGTTTCTTTAAACATCTACAGTGTTATGTGTTATATATTGGAAACCAGATGTGAAGTATAATTAATGGATTAAACGACTTACCTTAAGGAAGTTGAATCCAAATTATACGAGCATCTGGTTTCCAATATATATAAACTCCCTCCCAACCCTAGTCTACCATAGGTAAATACTATCCCATTGGATTTATACGATCTAAACACAACTAATAATGAGGGGTTAAGGGACGACGAGATACGACAGAGGTACCTAGATAGCTAGATAGACTGGATAGCCGGGCAATACAGGGTGAGAAAAATTTATTTCTTTTAACGTTGTGGACATTTTGTAGATGATGAATACACTACAGTGTTATGTGTTATATATTGGAAACCAGATGCTCGTATAATTTGGATTCAACTTCCTTAAGGTAAGTCGTTTAATCCATTAATTAAATTGATTTTCAAATTTTCGTCTTCCGGTTTTCTCATATTTTAAATTTTTATAGGCAGAAAAATTTAAAATGTCTTTAGTTGAATAATTATTTCGAATCAAAAATCCGGTACATAACACAATGCAAATTGATATAGCGTAAAAGTTGTGTTTAAAATCCCGATCCATCGTCAACGCAATTTGCATTTAAAATATGAAAGCCTAAAATAATATATTAAGTTGTCGACACCGCCCTTTTATAAAAACCTTCCATTGTAGTCTTCAAGATACATCAGATTATGTTTTAAGTTATTCATAGAGTCAAAATAAATTGGTGTCCGTGAAGTCTATGCAGAATTCATTCGCGTTATAAGTTTCATCTCTGATATATTTTGACAAAAAAGCGAAATTGAAATAGAGAGAGATTTAAAACTGCGTTGAAAGAGTATATAAATCAGAATCACTCGTAAAGATCGTTTCACAATATTTCGTTGACTCGGCATCTGGCAGTAAGGATTTAATAATAAAAGTTTATAAATTCCTTATTAAACAGTAACAGATCCGTAGTCGATGAAATGTAGATACTAAAACATAAATTAAATGTATTTTGTAAAAATTGGCTAACAGGTCGTGCAAAAGAAACATTAATATTTGTCTAGGCATTCCCCCCGCCATTTTGGAACTGATTATATAAGACATGGAGGCTAGTCTCTATGACACAAGAGCTCAGTGCTTTAATGGCTTCTTCACTATGCGACTTTATGATAATCCATTATCTTCTATATCCTTTATCAATATTGAATTGATGTTTTAGCCTAAAAATATTAAATTGGTTTTTTACTAAGACCTAGATACTAATTCTTGAAAGTATAAAATATTATTGAATTTTTCTTTGGAAACCCCTTTAATTTAAAATAAATGCTTTGAGTGAAGAAAACATGTAAGTTTTTGTTATCTCAATTTCAACTTTTTCACTTCTTAAATACTCGTTTCAACTTAGGTGTGTGTCTGTGTAGCAATTAATTATCTGTCTACAAGGATTTTTGTTCTCGGAACTTTTTCAAGCTCTATTCATTTTATCGTTTATATGGAACTGTCAAACACGTATTTTCTCTTTAGCGATTCGTTCGCGAAAAAAGGGAAAACTTATCTAACATAATATCCACGGCTTTAGATTTGTTTTTACCAAAAGTATAACGTGCTTAGATAACCGAGATTTTTATAGAATTTACGAAACTATTCTTGGTAATGAACTTTCTCATCAAACATTAAGTTCAAGTCTCTACGAGTATAAAGATTGTTTAATTATAAAACCAGTTATCAGACTGGCGAAAAAGTGCCAAATTAATAAAAAGTACGATGAGTTTGTTTGCTTAAATTCAAAAGACATGATATCATTGAAGCGATTATTATTAAACATTATTGGAATGTAGACAAGCACAAGCATAAAAAAGTGTTGTTCAACTGAGACAATGTTCTGTGTCGATGTCAATGAAAACGTTGGTTAAATTTCCCACGATCGCTTTTACTTACTATCATTCGATATATTAGGCCAATTGAAAAGTCCCTGGTCTGTCACATACAGTGTGGAAACCACTTATGGAATAAAATTCTTTACGTCATTATTTCAGAAAAAAATGCCGAGACACGTCATCTTTTGTATTGAGTTGTGCGTTATGTAAACATAAATGTAAATGTACAGGGTGATTCACGCAAGTATGCCATAGTCGGTATAACCCGTGTATCGCCCTCGAAAGCAGCTATGTTTCTTTCCAATTGGCTAATTTATCGAAATAATTCGAGCAATAATGTAGTAAACATCATTTAATAAATAATGAAACCTTGTACTTACATTAAATATTTCATATGGATGGAGATCTATCGCGTAAACCCCTAATCCAATTTCTTCATAACAAAATTATGGCCATAATATGCGGTTATCCGCTTCTCACGAGCCGTAATTAAGCTTCCGAACATGTTAAATCACTTGTACCAAATAGTGCTGCAGTTACGATAAACAACAATCCTAATTGATTCCTAGACTTCGGGTTATTGATCGAATTTTTCGTTAAAAATTTGAAAACAAAGAAGACTAACTGAACTCCGGGTTTTGTAGTATATCTATATACAATTAATTAAATGCTCTCAGATTGTTTAAATGTTATAGAATTTACGAGTCGTTTCAATAATACTCATTCTCAAATATGTTGAAGAAAAACAAACAAACCAAATGATGCTGAAATGGCAACAATTTAAATATTCCGCTGTTTGCCCTATTTTATGACGCTTTTCTTCAAGTTATACAATCAGAATTTATCATTTCTTCTTATCGCTTTTTATATGCGAAATAAAGAAAATTAAAAACTTTCGATTGTAGATTCATAACAAATAAGTAATAAAATAACTTTAGGTATTAATATAAATATAAAAACAGAACGTGATTCACTTTACTTCCAAGTTATAAAACTGTCAAATAAAAGTGAAAAACGTTTGGGAAATTGCTTTTGTTTTTAGCCTTACTATAAATTTGGATAAATATATTTTGTTTCTGTCAGTCTTGAGATAATTGTACATTATACGATATATTTACCTATTAATAAATATAAGGAGGAAATGAAAAAACATATTAAATTATGAAACTTTTCAAATATCAGTAATTTTAAAAACTACAAAAGCACAGACTACTGCAGATAATAAATGCACTAAAAATCTGTCAACGTCAAGTCAACGTTGACAAAAACGGTTATGATTGAGCTCGTCTTTACCTTAATAGTATACAGACGCAGTTGGCTTCCATTAAAGAAAGGGACTATATAATCTAGATGAACTATATTCCTTGTTAGGGGAAAATCCCATTTTTTATTGAAAATACAACGGCAGGTCTTGGGAAAAAATATAATAGAAAACGGAATGAAATTGAACAATACAGACTGCGTGAGTGAGTCAATATATTAAAATTATATAAGGGGTGTACGAAGAAAATAACTGAAAAAAATAATTTTGGTTGTATTGTGCATTGCACATATACACAGTGAGTACTGAGTTTCTAGAAGGTTACAAGTCAACTGAAACCTTATGAAACATCGAAAAAATATTCCGCAGCTTGTTTATTTTGGGAAATGACAAATTTGAAACTAACAATGATTTATAGATCTACAGATCAATAGACTACAGTTGAATGAACATTTGGAATAAAATTATTTTGTTTGCTTAGTTCTGTCTATGTCGTACGTCGTACCTCGTACCCAGCATATTTTGCCCCGCTTAAACCGTTTAAGCGCCTTTATTGAGCCAAAGTATGATTACCTTAAATTTTGATTAGTTGTCTGTCGTTGGGTGGCGGAAAGCATTTATTATTTGTGAATAACTCTGCCGCGCTTGCGTAAATTATGCTATTTTCGGAGGATTTCTGGATATGTCATAAAGCAACACTGTAAAATTTAACTCAGGTAATCGTTACAGAATAAACACGCTACTGGATAATCAATATCAGTCAATAGTCGAAGTGAGAGGGAAGAACACACGCACGCGCTGGCCAATAGCAAGTCAAGTGGTTGCAAAGCAACGGACTGTTCGATAAATCATCACCAATTGACTTCGTTCGGAAGAAGCGTTAACATGGTCTTTGCACGACGTTGTCGACTTGAAGAAAACCCATAACATATTTGGAAATTGAAAAAATAATATCTATTAATAGACAAAATCCAATGAAACATGCACATTACAGAACTAAAGTTTAGTCATTATTAATAACCAAAAATCCATTTTCTAATTATTATTACTACATACTTAGCACATTATCTTTTTCATAGTTAAACGTGACAATATCGTATGTTTACAGACGTATTCCTTTCATAGCTTCTGATAAGTTTTCCAAACTATACATAGATTGTTGATAAAATGTGACGCACTAGAAAAAAAACATACACATATTTATCTTTTGTCATTTTGTTTTTCTTTTATATCCATTCTGTTTTTTCCTCTAATTAGTGCTAACTGGAAATGATGAATCTCCAACAAAATGTAAATATTTCCAGCATACATTAGTGCATAATTAATAAAGGACGAGCTTGTAAAACATATCAAAGGTATTCAACACATGGCTGCAATAAAAGCTTTTCGGAATTATAGATCACAGAAGATAATGTATTGTACAGTGAATACTAAAAGTTTTGCATAATAATATATTCGATTTATATTGAGAAATCAAATTTAAGTCTGTAAACTGGAGCCACATGAACACTACTCGTACACTTTCGGACCTAAACTATGTTTTGTTTTGTTCAAGCTGGCATGTTTGAACCGTTCTGGAATAATATCGGGTACTGTATTGTGTTCAAACTAATGACGTATTAATAAGTCATTCGCGCAAACTCGAATTAGGGATGGTTCTTTTACTAACATCAATATTTTCGACGAGATACGCATGTCAGCGGTTGATTTCTGAAACTCTGACTATCATAGTGAATTGAGATTTTCCTTAAAAATACCAGAATAAACAAGGCAAACAGTACAACGTTTTCAAGAACAACACTCCAAGTTCAGATTTCATTGATTCTGTTTTGATAAACTTCATTTTGTATTATTCATGTTTAATTCAGTAAAATATATTTACATTAAATGCATCCTTTAGTAACATTCTACGGGAATGCGAAGAACGTGTTTTTCATTCTACTGGAAACTAGATTTTTGTACAACCACAATGAATTCAAAACTGTACAAACTATCCAGGATGTCTAAAGAACAGTTATTAACGATAAATATCTACTTTATTCACTACTAAACTCCCCAAATTTCAATTCATTTTCTCAACAGATATGAATAAAGCACATGCTGGCACGCGCTTCAAATTGAGTGTGAAAAGAACCAATTAGGTTAATATACTATTGACTTGGGGGAACATTCATACATAACGAGTTGAGTTTAGCTTGGTGAATTAGGCTAAATTTTCTAATTACTAACAATCAAGCTAAGAGTATAAAACAGGGCAATGCATTTTATTTCAATCAATATTGCGTGTTTTAAGTCCGAAAAAACGATTTTTGGTAATTAATTGTTTTAATTTACCTACGTAAGTGGAAATCTTGCGCACTTGCTGCCACACCTTCATGAAATATTAGTGGCTACAGCAAATGTCAGTAGCGGACTCTCAAATTAGCTTCTATATTGGAGACTGAAGAACAGGTATACGAGAAAAAATACTGTAGTCTAAAAACACCCCAAGAATTATTTTAAAATATTAAAAAAAGTAGTTTCCAACAAACTGTAGAGGTACACGTCAAAACTTTATTCTTTTATAGATAAACGCCCGCACTGGACTGCTTGAAGACATGAAAATCAAATTTATACTTCAACTAATTTTCCAAACGATGACAATACTTAATCAATGGAAATTCCTTCAAAAGCCACCGAGGCATGAGTGTAAAATGTCTTTTTCTAATTAAAATTAAGTATCGGGTATAAAGTTGGAATTGTTTGAAAAAGGGTAAAACAAGTGATGAAGTATCTCTTTTTCCTTTTTGTCTGTGAAAAACAAGGGCGGAAGTACAAGATGATATTAAAATAATTATCAGAAAATGTAATAGATATATTTATTGTTAAATGACGTATAGAATAAGTGAAGACATAAAAAAAATGTGTATTTTTTTTCCGGGATATATTTTTCGGGTGTATCTATGTCAATTTCTTTGGCACTCGTTGTAGCCTAAATGGCTGTTTCCATATGGCACCCTCCAACCACAAACTTTGGAATTGCACAGCACCTGGGAGATTCCTGGATAGAAGAGGTACCGGGTGGTCCAATAAGCCGATCTCTCGGCTATATATCAGAAACTATTCATGTTATAACTTTAGGAAAAAAAATTCCTCAGCAAAAGTGGACAAGAGAAATTGTTGGAAATAACTTTCAAGTTTCTAGGTTAACCGCTAGGAGGCGTAACCTGTAAAGAAAAATTTAAAAACCAGTTTTTTGTGAAATATGTTCAATTATACCCAGTGTTAAATAAGTGAACTGAAAAAAGGTCCAAATTTCGCACAAATTTGTTTACTTAATTACTTTTTATTCTATTTTTCCAAATAAAGGGTGGGGGAAAGTGGGAAAGTGTTTGTGGATAAATACCTATAACTTTGGTTTGAATCAACCGACTTTAACGAAATTAGTGTCAATATAAAGAGTGTAAATGAATTAATTACATCTTCTATAAAACAATGGCATTTAGTTTTAATCGTCATAGGTAGAGGGTACTTTCGAATGAAAAAAATAAAAATTTGTTTTCTCAAAAAATGTTTAATGGAAACACCTAATTATTGTGAATTATAATAGAACTGGATTGAATTCTCAACAAAATGGCGCAAACTGCATGTTGATAGCTTTTGTCGAACTCGAGATATAAATAAAAACGCATAAACATAAGTGAGTATAGTATTGACACCCTGTATTATAACTTAAAATTAAATATGGAAAAGAAAGATCATACAGATATCTTGGTCATTAAAATTTGATGTCCAATTGAATGTTCACATTGTTTTCCATCGTTTTCCACACAAATATGTAATCTAGCACGCTTTGACATATCTGTTGCTTAAATTTCTGCTGTTGATATACTATTTATAGCGTTTCTAATGCGCTGTTGCATGTCGTCTCGCGTGGTTGGTGAGTTTGGTACGCTAAATCCTTCAATCTTCCTCACAGATAAAAGCCCAGACATGTTAAGTCTGGAGATCTAGCTGGCCCTGAAAATATACTTACCCTTCCAATCCATCCATTTGGATAGCTTACATTCAAATAAACTCTAACTCAGCAGGAAAAGTGCGCAGGACACCCGTCATGCTGTAATATCATACCTTATGTTTGTGAGGAGATATCTTTCAATAAAACAGACAACCAATTATCCAGAAAAACCAAATACGTATCGCCATTTGAAGTTCCAAGAAATATGAACCTGCGATCTTTCCGTCAACTATACCACACCAAACATTAGGACTCCATCTACTTTGAAGCTGCACTTCCTCTACCCAGTGCGGATTTTCTTCAGACCAATAATGCTTATTATGCAGATTAGCACCACCCGCATTATTGCGTAGCATCGTCTGCCCACAAAATTTTTGACATGATATGCGGTTGTTATTCTAGCAGATTTAACAATTGCAGTAATTTGGGATTGAAGCAGCATCTAATTGGACATTAAGTTTTAATGATCGAAATTCATGTATGATATTTCTTTTACATATTCAATTTTAAGTTATAATACAGAGTGAGTCAATACTATACATACTTATGTTTATGCGTTTTTATTTATCTTGACTTCGACAATAGCTATCAACATGCGGTTTGCGCCATTTTGTTGAGAATTTATTCCAGTTCCATTATAACTCACAATAATTGGGTGTTTCCGTTAAACATTCTTGAGGAAAAAAAAAATTTAATTTTTTTCATTCGAAAGTACCCTCTACCTATGACATTTAAAACTAAATGCCATTGTTTTATAGTAGAGGTAATTAATTCATCTACACTCTTTCTATTGACACTAATTTCGTTAAAATCGGTTGATTCAAACCAAAGTTATAGGTATTTATCCACAAACACTTTCCCACTTCCCCCAACCCTTTATTTGGAAAAATAGAATAAAAATTACATGAACAAATTTGTGCGAAATTTAAGCCTTTTTTTAGTTTACTTATTGAACACTGGGTATAATTGGGCATAATTCACAAAAAACTGGTTTTCAAATTTTTCTTGACAGGTTACGCCCCCTAGCGGTTAACCTATAAACTTGAAAGTAATTTCCAGCAATTTATCTTGTCCACTTTTCCTGAGGAATTTTTTCTCCTAAAGTTATAACATGAATAGTTTCTGATATATAGCCGAGAGATCGGCTTATTGGACCACCCGGTACATTTACCTAAGTTGAAGCCTGCAGATATCCTAAAATTCCTCCGGGAAATATGACTAAAGGAGCTACTAGTCTCTGAAACTCTCCTCAGAAACTAAGAAGAAGTAAGGAGACACAACAGATCTTCTAGGTCTCAGTAATGTACAAATAAATTCAATTATTGAAAATATACTTTTTGTTTGAAAATTAAAAATGATTGTTGGAATTTCAGTTTCTCTACAGTGTGTAGGTAAAATGCCATAAGGTCGTATTCAAATAAAGCTACAAGTGTTTGAAAATGGATTAACAACGGCGGTTTTACCTGTACTTTTTCCTAGAGCCAGGCATATTACCCGCCCTGTATATTGAAAGATTTGAAAATATCTTATCCAAAAAATACCCATGAAGCAAACCAATATTTTCCACCTATATATTATTTGCAAAGGAAACAATTGCTTTTAGATGTATTACATTTTTTCTTATTTTTATTAAAATATCTACAAAGATAAGGTATCAAAACCAACGTTAATGAATTTACTGAAGTTGGCCTTTGAAACCGAGAAGTTTTAGTATTCGAAGTAATATTGTTATGCGGGAGTTTAACCAGGTATCTGTATTTAAAATTTTCTTTTTAATTAGGAGTTTTAAATTGCATTTTACTCTACCAACATCCTTTTAAGCCGAAAAGTAAGAAAAGGTATTGGAATAAACTTCAGAAGCTCTTTGTACAAAAATTATTTCACAAGTATATAATGTACAAAGTATCAAAAATATTTTAGTGAAGCGTACGTGCTGGAAACATTTCCCACTCTTATTTGCCTATATTGAAATACTTTGCGCTAGAATTTCAACTAATTTGGGAAAATATCTTTCTAAATTACAAATAGAGAGCGAGATCAGGACCGGATCTGGGAGAAGCAAATATCCTAAAAATCAATCAACTGATGCTCTCCACTGTTTTCACCTAATTTGGTTTGTTTCCTGAAAGAATTTCCAGTTACGAATCCAAATT
Organism: Galerucella pusilla; assembly: GCA_910591695.1. Taxonomy (NCBI): domain Eukaryota; kingdom Metazoa; phylum Arthropoda; class Insecta; order Coleoptera; family Chrysomelidae; genus Galerucella; species Galerucella pusilla. The sequence goes on along the minus strand of CAJUYI010000001.1, from coordinate 2,588,976 downwards.
TATACTGAATCTACAATGACAAAGCAAATTTGAAAAGTTTGAGGCTCCTGGGCTTTTCACTTCTCTATTGTAACCTCTCCGTCAATGATCCCAAAGTTCTATACTTTAAATTTAAAATTTAATTCACTTGCATCACTATAGACGGGAAAGTTGAGTTTCGAAAGAAATAATATAGAGAAACGTAAGTATTCGAAATCGTTTAAAATCTCCCGAAGATGACAGTAATGAAACAAAAAGTTTTCAATCAGCTAACAGCAATAAATAATATCGCAGTAATATTATAAGTTCAATGTTTCAAATCTAAACATATGGTATTAGCAATTCCATTTATCCTTCTCGGTCTGAAAAATCAGGTTTAAGAGTAAGAATAAGAATCGTGAATCCATTCAAATAAAAGTTTTTTCTATTAGTATTCTATACAAAACTTCTGGTTGACAGGGCCACGGAGGAAGTTCGGAAAGAAGTTCAGAAACCAAAAAGAAAGGAGAATATTAAGAGAAGAATTTGGAAAATTAAATGTTTATAGCTGGAAAGCATGGTCTATAACTGTGTTCACCTACATAGAAATTTTTAATCCGATAGATGATAGTGTGAAAGCCTTCGATCAACAATACAACCAATGTTTTGATAGGTTTTTAAATTGCCGCACAGACTCACGATGCTGCTGTTATTTTGGTTCATCAGGTGCAAATATCAGAAACCGCAACAAATATTTGTCGAGTTGAATTTATTCAAAGTCACGTTCGGAGTTTTGCTTGGATTCATCTTACGCGTGGTGAATATTAGAGGTTTAGATGGGTGATATTCGTTTGTGTACTTTGTAGCGAACATCTCGGCGTAGACAAAGGGACTATATAACTCACACATAAAACAAAATCTAAAGGTTATATTAGCTCATTAATTTTTTCACTCAATCTATATCTCTGTATCTGTAAAGTAGGAAGGGTATGTTTAGTCCAGCCGCTTCCCTGGCTAAAGAATCGGCAATGCAATTACCTTTACTCCTGTCGTGTCCTTTAACACACCTCAGGATAATATTGTTATCTGCCGAGGCGTTAGCTAAATCTTGATGACACTCTAGTACCATCCCCGATATAACACGTTGTCTGTTCAGGGCTAATAGGGCATGTCTACTGTCAGTGCAGATTGTTTCACTGAATCTAACAGGTATCTAATTTTATAAATGATATAAGTAACAAATGGAGTGACATTTACTGATGCCTGAAAGCTCTACTGTGTCCCCGTAGGTCTCGGAGACTAGTAGATTCGTTATCCCTATTTCCCGGAGTAATCTTAGGATATCTGCAAGCTTTAACTTCCCTCTTCTATCCAGTAATCTCCTAGGTATGTGGATGGAGGTTTCTTCTTCCAAGCCTTAGAATCTACATTCTCCTTCCTCCACTATCTTGAGCTTTTTCAGGTGCCCATTCAGGCGACAATATCCCGTTAGGATCCCTGTTAAAACTCTTAGTGCAGTTTTACTTTGACTTATGCACTCATTTTATATATCTTAACAGGTTGTAGTCACCCAGAAGAATCTTTGATTGTCTAAGCTCTACTAGATCTTACCAATTCATTGATATCACTGCAAAATGGTTCCGGCCCCCAATACTGTGTTTGAGTCTCTTTCTTTTTGCTAGTTCATCTGCCAATTTTTTTACTTCTATTTCAGTGTATCCTGGAAACCACAATAAGGTAAGGACTATTGTTCTCGCCTAGTTTTCCTTACACATTTTGGAAATGATTACACAAGAGCTTAGTGTAGACTTATTTATATGATACAAGTGCAGTTATACTTTTGCGTGCGAAACCGAAAATATTTTTCACTATGTCTGACACTTCTGTCAAATTTGCTGACAGCACAAAAGTTTATACAACAAACGACTAAATTCAAAGCAACTCGATCATTACGTAGCTAAAAAAAAAGAGTGTTAAAATGAAAACCCCATTTAAAAAGCATTGTTCATTCAGGCACACTTTTCAACGTATGTATAATGTATGATTTCACACATTTTTTTGGTTCGTAAATGGTGGTCGTAGATAAAAGTATATTAGTTATTATAGTAAACCAATTTTACAGTCCTGAGAATTTCAAAAAAGTAGGTACAGTGAAAATTCAAAAGAATTCAAGGTGACTTTCAAAACACAAGAAAATTGGAGTATGCAGTTTAGTAGCACTTTACCTCGAATTATATCAACCCCATATTTGAGCTCTAAAAATGTAAGCACATCAATACTCTTGGAATTATAACTGGAAGTGTATCCAATTGAGAAATAAAAGAAGAATGAAAACCATATTTCAGTATCCCTTTACAGTTTTTATCGGGCTTATGTCTCAAGTATATTTCGACAAGTATAAAGTCGAAAGAAACAAAGCGCAAACTTCAAAGTCGGTAACAATGCTTCAATTAAAAACTTACGAAAAGTATGGCAATTCACAGTTAGCTTTCACTTAAAAATTCCTCTCAAAACATTATCCGCAAATGAAGAGTTATTATCATAACAAGTGGACTCCAAAGACTATTACATGTATTTTGTCGTTTTATGTAGAATTTAAGAGAATTTTTAAAAAGTGTTTAATTTGAAACTACGTTCTTATGTGAAATATTCTAAAGATATTCGATTATTGATAAAGGTGTTTTTGAATGTCGAGTTTGATTATTTCCATAGATTAAAATTGCTAAATTTGTTCCTGTTTATTATGAATTAATTTATTTCGGTAAAATATCCCTGTTTTGCAGATTTTGAAACCACTCCACCAACTAACGGAGTAAGAAACATACGTAGATTAAACGTCAATATCCGAAATCGAAATGTTTGCTTTAAATATTTGTTCACTTTGCAAGGAGTTAATGGAATACATGATCTATTTCTCATAGGTATAATAATAATATATTCAAATTTTGTTATCTTATTTCCAATATAAATAAATTCCTTTCACCGCAACCATTCAGGTTCTTATGTTAATTGGTTTGAAGGCCAGACCTGCATATCTAGTATCTACTAACTTTTACAACTCGCGCATCGCTAAATTAATGGTTCATAATATTGATTCGCCGGCTTAGCCTCGTTGGTTCCATTCTTTTAATGTGCCCGTTAAAACTTTTTTTCATATCAGAATGTATGAAAGTATATTTTTCTACTACTAGCTGTAAAGTTCAATTATTGCGTCTTCTAGCCAACTCAGTAGTTAAATTTCTCTATTAGTGTTTAATAATTTTTTTTATTGTTAACCTAGGTACAATGGACAAATTCGAATATTTTGAGAATTCAAAAACTTGTGCAGCATAATTTTGTATACTCAGGAGATTGTCTTTAATTAAATTAGCTAACAAGATAAAATTATTTGCATAAAAAAGCCATTAGTTTGAAATTCGCGCTCAATCAAAAATTACTGATGACATGAGAGGTGCGTTCATAATCTATGGAATAGGTGGGGAGCGAAAACAGACAGTGTACTTATCAGTTATAGTACCACGGCCCCACGGGGTAAACGCCTCCCGCTGTGGTGTAGTGTGTGAAGTATATATTAAATGTTTGTAAAAGTTTTGGAAGAGGTCGTCTCATTGGTTTCTTTAATTCTAATTTTCAATTTTCTTAACTTTGTTTCAAGTCAGTTTCTTCCTTTAAAACTATATAATATATACTTAAAGGCATTCTGGTTCGATATAACTGTATCGCATTATGTGAGTTTGGTATATACTTATGGCCGTTTGCACCAATTAATATTGAAGTAGACTTAAAATTAAGTGGCGCTTTGAGAAAGTTTTGTTTTGCACCATGAGCAAATGTTCATTTTAAGCCGCACCTAGCTAGCTTAGAAAATCGCTCGCTTATTCTCCATTTATCCTCAAAGTGGAGATTTGTAACCTAACATTCTTGTGTTTTCATTGGCATATATGTCAATGATTTTACTGTTTTCGGGTTTTCGTTTTCCGTCTTCCAATTTCAAGTGTGTTTTTTTCATTTTATGGAGGATGATTTGGAAGTATAGAATATTCTTGGAAATGGATATGCAAGAAGAAGGTACAACCGGAAAAACTATTATGAAGAATTGAATGAAAAAACCCTTTTTCATAGGTTTCGCTTCACCAAGCCAAATGTTTTACAGTTCGTAGAAATGCTAGAAGATTCTTTGGAGCATCCGGACAATTTGTAAGCCCAGACAGGCCATCAGTTTTCTTATTTTCGATAAACTTTCTGTATTTTGCAGCTAAGGATATTAGCAATTCTTTTTCCCGAACTGTATAATTTGTCTTATTTTTTACTGTGCTTTCCATTATAATAGTATATTATACACCAAGGTGGTGAAGACTATTATTATTGACCCAACACCAAGATTATTTCGCGAGGGGCTTTGCTCCGAGCGGAATAAGGTGCAGGTTTATAAATGTCTTGAACACCATGGTGCATATACCATTTTTTCCACTACTAGCCAAATTTAAGACAAAAATTGAAAATAATTCACATCGCACCACGAGAAGCGTTTACTCCGTCGTCTGACTGACAAGTACACTGACAGTTTTCGATATATTATGAACGTACTCGTTATGTCATCCGTCATTTTTGTTAAGAGCGAATTTTAAACTAATGGACTTTTTATGCGAATAAAAATTTTTTTTATTTTGATAGGTAATTTCAAGCAGCAAATATGTTAAAGACTCTCCTGTGTATAGAAATTTATGTTGCACAAGTTTTTGTTGAACTAATCTCAAAATTCAGCTTCTCAGTTGGCTAGAAAAAGCAATAATTGTCAACTTCACAGCTAGTAGTGGAAAAACTATTTTCTTATTTAAAAAACAAGAATAAAATCCTTTGATTTTCAAAGAATTCACTTCCAACAGCTTTTAATACGTTATTTTAAACCACAAAAACGAAAAGTCGCTAGAAACTATAGAGAAATAAATAAAACTCTACTTAAATAGCGAAGTTGACAAATGTATTAAACACTTAGCTGAGAAGCAGAGCAAAAACATTGGTGCAACTGAACTTTAACTAAGCGACCCTTATATTTTAAACTCGCCATATCTATTCTAAGCTTATGCTTCTATTGGTGCAAACGGCCATCAGAGAATTATTTTCCTATAATTCAATCAAGGAATTTGAAATGGGACAGTTTTTAAAGCTCAAAATCTAGGTCCTAATCAGACATCTCAGACATCACATCACTTTCGATATAATTTGCCACATTACTAGCAATTCTCTGGAACATCTCATGATTCGATGGCATACTTCGAGATTCGCACGTATTAAATTTGAAAAAACATGAGCATAATTGACATATCCTCTCGTACTCAAGGTCAACAGTATTTTCAGAATAAATCTTGACTTAACGAGGTCTTCAAATTTGCTTCGGTGTGTGAATATCGACGATCCAGAAACATCGAAACTGTGTATGAGAAGTGGCAGGATTTGAAGGATATATAATGTAAACAAGAGTTAAGTCGCGTCATGTTAGGACAACAAATGTCGATGGAATATGGGAATCCGTTTTGTAACCTCCTTAGATCTTGTGAGTCTGAGTCTGGCTCCTGGCTTCAATGCATAACAAATGACTATAAGTGCTTCTCTCTTGCAATATTGATGCAGTCTGTCATTCTAAATACAAATACGGATTAACTTCACGTCAAATTTGCGTTGTTATTAGTTGGGATGTTTGGATATTACTAATTTATCTTTTGAGCTCAGTCAAATCATAAATTGCCGTCTTATAGGGCTCTCTCTGTGTTGTTCCTATTAAATGGAGAATATATTGTATGCTAGCAGTGATATTTCCCAAATTGACAGGATATCTGTTTGTGTGTGAACATTTTAAATGGAAACTCTCTTCGTGAATTATCTTGTGGTGAAATTTCTGATTGATAGACAAATATTTTCACTATTTTTGATATTTTTAGTCGCTTGAAATTTTTTTTGGTAAAATTTAATCAGCATCCAGAAAAATATAGTTACATACTATAATTTCAACGAACGTACCTAATTTTAAAATAATTTTAGTTATTAAATCTTGATTTAATTGCAATATTGGAACAATTATTGCTAATAGATCTTTTGATCTAAGATGAATTTAGGTTGAAATAAATTATGATTGGCATGTTATTATTAATCAGGTATTTTTATCCTCAAAGCTTCCACATAATCGGTGTTTTCAGTAACTAAACAATTGGTGTGTGACCGAAAACCATTCATCTTGCTGGTTAAGACTGAGAGTTTTTTTTATATTTTTCGATCAAAACTTTAATTTAGTTTTAGATAAATTGGTTAACTTTTGTGTAAGTGTCACTTTATTGATGACGTGCAATGGAATTTGGAATTTTTATTACAGGAGTGTAGGTATTGTATACCAAAAAAGTGTATTTTCAAACTAAAGGAATAGCCAGAAATCTACATACCCACTTAGTAGGTATTCGTTGGTCTGGAAAAAGTTTACGACACGGCTCCATCGAAAAAACTTTCACATGAGCTGGAAAACGTTGGATTGAACAAAACTGTACAAAACTGTCAAACGCGAGCTAACTTTTTTACCAAATAGTAACAAATTTGGAGAGGTCGTCGAAAAATCAGTTCAAATGCACTTTTAATTTTCTTAAATTCGCTCCGGCTTAATGAAAAAATGGATAGTTATGTTAAAAAGTAGTACACCATTTTCATAACACTTTCGAATACTGAAAACTCCACAGCGGGGAATCGAACCGCGATACTTTAACTTTCAAATTCCCCGTGCTTCCATCACCGAGGAAAAGATTTATTTGTGACAATGACAAAGTCAAATAAATATGATTTTTCATATGGCCTAACTAATATTTAATTTGTCGTTAAGAAAGGATTTGTTCCAAGTTCGGAAAGTAATATTGTTGATGAATAAAAACATATTCATTGTCATCAATAAAATCGAAAATTACATTTATTCTTGTAAAAATGTATCATATAAATGTATCAACATTTATTGAGGTATAATGACAAAATAGTTATATTAATCTTTGAAAGCATTTAAATTAAATAAAGTAGTTTTCCAATAACAAATACTTATTTTTGTAAGCTAACTATATTGTTTTATTATAAAAAAAAATCTTTATGGCAGAATGACATTTCTTTATCATAAAAAATGTATTGTATCGGTAAAATATATTTCTTTACCATAAAAAAGTATATTGTCTGGGTTAACGATATGTTTTTTATTCGTAAAAAATGTATCTTCCCAGCAGATTCATTTTTTTTTGTTGGAAACGAATGTTCCTTCTACAAGAAAACTATTAATTTTTACTAAAATTCAACATATTTATCATAACCGAACCATAATTTTCATAAACATTGTATTGCCTTATAGTGAAAAAATATATTTCTCCAAAAAACCGAATTATTTATGGTATTGATTTTTGTTTATGAAAGTTACCTACCTGCACTATTCAATACACTGAGCTTTTGAAATGTTTCTAAATATTTAGAAATATAAAGTTCACGGTGTATTAAGCAGTATGGGTAACTTCCACACGGTTCTTTAAATAATTAGGTTACTTAGGAAAATATATTTTTCACAAATATTTGTCTAAGCCGTTTCCAGACTATGTCGAACAACAAAGTTGACTTTCGTTCTGTATGTGTGGACTAGTCGATCGAATTGGTCGATGGTTAGTTATGAATGGATGAATGAATGAATGTCTTTATTAACAAACGTGTACAACACATTTGCCCCAAGAAGGCGAAGATTAGCTAGAAGCTACTCTTTAACATTCAACTTTCAAGGGTTACAAAATATGAACAAAAATATAAATAAATTATTTCATTTAACATTATAAATTTAATGTAGAATACAAAAAAATAGCTTAATATAAATTAGTCGAAATCAAGAATTATTGTTTCTCAAGCAGCATATTTTTAATCGTGTGCTTAAAGGTATAAAACGAAGTCGCCGTTATATAGGATCGGTAGGAATTATATAATTCCACCAAATTGTATGTAAAGGAACGTTCAAATATGACGGAAGAATTATTTATCATTGTCATATAGTGTTATGCCGAATGTTGTGCTCATGAATAGAACTACGGAAAATAATTTTATTATACAAATAGACTGGAGTTCTAGTTTTCATCAAGCGATAGATGAAAACTAGAAAATGAAGACAAAATAAGTTATTGATCTTTAACCAATTGAGCTTTTTAAAATAAGCCGAAATATGATCATATTTTTTGCAATTAAAGATGAATCTACAACAAGTATTTTGTATACGTTGAACCTGATTTTTAGAAACATTATCCAAACATGGGTAATATACAATAAAACAATAATTTAAAATTGAAAAAACTAACGTTTCACAAAGTTTTTTGCGCATTTTGAAATTTAAAATGTGTTCATTAATGTATAGAACACGCCATCTTGCATAGCATCTTTGCATTAAATATTTTACATGTTTTTTAAATCTTAATGACTGATCGATGAATAAGCCTAAATTTTTTGCCACGTATGATATATCTATTTTTATGCCATCCAATTTAAGTAGGGTAGGGCGGGGCTAGTTGGGCACTTTTTCATTTGAGCGGTTATAGCTCCTCAACGATAAGTATTAATGGCTTGTTATGCATACTGAAGGATCACGCATTTATCTGTTTGCAAAAGTGTCCATAGTAATTTATTTCTTAGGAGTCGAATTTGAGAGCTACAGCTGATTAAATGCAGAAAGTCAAGTATGCTCAACGTACCCCATGGGTGAGGTAAGTTGAGCAAGGGTATGGGGCAAATTGAGCACTTTAATGTCTTACCAAATGATGGGTTAAATGTTAACTGGACATGAAATAAAATTTCTGTTTGATACTCAACTTTTTATTTATAGTCTCTTAGTGACAAAACCATCCAATTAAAAGTAATTTTATTTGAATAATAAACCGAAAATAGAAAGAACAAAACATCAATGTATCTCAAGCATCTGAGCATTAAATGATGTTGCCCTACCAAGGCTAGTGGGTTTGCAGCATCATTTAAGTTTTGAGTAAAGTAACATCTCGTAGTCTTTCTTTTGTTAAGTCCGCATCCTAAAAAGAATAAAAAGAATATATAACTTTAGTTCTAAGTCGTGGGGTTAGTTAAGCTAAACTAACCCCAATCCGAAATTTCAAAACAAAAGTGAGGTTGTCAAAAACCTGTTAGAATTATACCCTAAATATTTATACATATCAAAAGTACTGTGAATGTATGGAAGTTTAACACTCACCTGATTAAAATCGGATAACATATAACTATTACAGACGAAATATTCCGCTTTATAATTATTTCACTTTTTGGTTACAAAAAAAACAATGCGCGTTTGTACTTCACTCGATCGAGTAGTCGCCACTGGCAGTCTTGTGATGAGTTCGAATCCCGCGACCCCTTCTTTTTGCTATTTGATGCCTTCGCGTGCCGTGTATGGTTTTCGAGATATTTCGATTGCCCAACTTGCCCCTATGCTCAACTAGCCCCGCCCTACCCTATTACTGAACTTTTAATTATTTCTGTATTAGCTTTAGAACTAAATAACACTGCAGTGGTTTTCAACGGATTGATAGTTAGGTTATGTTGTTTTGAAAATTGAAGTATTATATCTAAGTTATAAAATTAACTGCATCCATAGCCCGTTGCATTTCAGCAAGCTCAAAGTAGTGCAGTAGTTGTGTATCATCTGCATACAGATGTATTGAACTGGTAGTTACAGCTTTGGGCAAATCCGAAGTATATATAAGGAATAATAAAGGGCCCAAAATGGAACCCTGTGGAACACCCGAAATTACGATCTTGCACGATGAATAGTTATTTTGGACGCGCACACGTTGGTTACGTTTCCATAAATATGACTTGAAAAATGACAGTGCATTACCTTCTATTCCAAAGTATTTAAGTTCAGTACACAACAAATCGTGATCAATTAGATCAAATGCTTTGGAAACATCCAAAGCAATTAGTTAATAGGGCTTCTTAATAATAAATAAGTTAGTTTTAAACAACGGGGGGTCAACCATATCAGTTTATTTGTCTATAAATAACTCTTCTCTCGGTGGCATCAGTCTGGCTATCTCCTACGCGGTTGAAAGTATTATAAAGTGGTATGAAAATGGAGTTCGAGTTTTTTAAACATAACCATCCATTTTTTTATTAAACCAGAGCGAATTTAAGAAAATCAGAAGTGCATTTGAACTTATTTTTCAACGACCTTTCCAAATCTGTTGTTATTTCTCATGAACGCTATTTGGTGAAGAAGTTAGCTCACGCTTGTCAGTTTTGTATCTTAGTACCTATGCCGCATCATTTAAATAACACAGTGTATGACGGAAATTATTAAAAATCATCAGCTCGCTGTTTTTGTGAAATTTTTATGTTTGGTTCCTACTTTCTGCTTAAAATTTGACTAACGAATCGCCCATAACAGTATTTCAAATAACTTTAGAAGATATAGATACCGAGCAGAAAATTCCAAATTTTTTAAAATTTGGATAAAGCGACGGGATAGTACTAACTTATTGTAATTTTCTGTTTTATATCCCAGTCAAACAGTGTCCAATCCAGCTTGACGAACCCAGACGATTGATAATGTTGTATTTATTCGAAAAATGAAACCTCATTATACAATATACAATATTTGTCAATTATGGGTAAAATGGGCATAAGTCAGTATCCCGTCGCTTTCGCCAAATTTTGAAAAAGCTCCGCGCCCAGCACAATTTTTTTAAAATTTGGCGAAAGGGATACTCATTTTTTCTAATTTTCTGCTTTATATCCCAGTCAAACAGTGTCCAATCTAGTTTGACAAGCCCAGACGATCGAAAATGTTGTATTCATTTGAAACATGAAACTTAATCATACATTATTTGTCAGTTATGGGTAAAATAGGCAATAAGTCAGTATTAAACCAGAGCGCATTTTAGAAAATTAAAAAAGCATTTGAACTTATTTTTTAACGATCCTACCAAATCTGTTATTTTTTATTAACGCTATTTGGTAAAAAAGTTAGCTCGCGTTTGACAGTTGTGTTCTGAAATCTCTATGTCGCATTTTATAAATAACACAGTATATAAAGATGAATAGTGTAGTTAGAAAAAGAAAAAGACTGGTCGGAATCTTTTTCGATAACCAAAGAACTTAAACAATGCTGCAATTTGTCTAGTACAGTTGTCAGAACCAAACATGAGCCCCGGAAAATATGCGAAATAAGATAAGGTCATCACAAGCAGCCAATCAAGAGCCAATGTTAACGATTGTCCATTAGTAATTGTTAAATATCATCGAAATAATATGACCGAGTGATTTCATCAACATACATCATTTTATTCATTCTGTATCTGTGTTGTCAATACGAGGATGATTATCCGATTTTTAGACAATTTCACTAATTTGGATCTAATAGTTTTTCGAATATTTTGTAGACTGGATATATAAAATGACTATTGTTTTTGGGGATTTTCCATATTGACTGGGGTCGAAGACTTTATTTAGATAACCAATGTGTCCTTTTGGTAATTTTGACAAATTCTGATAATTTGAATAGTAAGTTCGGGTAATTTTTATTTTTGCATCGGCAACACTTAACTTTCGGCTGTTAAGAAAAATTAACACTGGAAAAAATTACATTTCTTAATATACCAAATAGGTCACACTATTGATTTGAATTAAACAAAAAGTTAACAAACGGCATTCGACAGTTCTATTCTACAAGATCCTGATATGTAAGCAGATAGATGAATGAATGGGCTACTTAACCAGTTCATATTTTATTGCTTTCCATAGAAACTTGACCCTTCTTTTTCATGACATTACTACAGAATCATGTAATTTGAGAATATAGACATTTAGGGCAAACGGTAGTTTTATTTTGGTCCAATATAAATGTTTTTATTAATATTTAGAGTTACATTTTTAGCAAGTTTGACTTTGTTTACATATCTCTTAACAGTTGACATTTTATGGTATCGATATTTGGTTATCGATTCAAAATATCGAACTGTTACTACAAAAATACAACTACAGCGACATGAACACGCCCACCAGGGCTCACGTTTGCTTCTGACAAATGTACTTTCATTTAAGATATAATATACTCAGGAAGCCTTGATGGATTGGAGAGAGATATATGAAAAAAAAGATGGATGACCAATATTTGACAACCTTCTATTTCGCAAACGATCAAGTAATTATAGCTTGTGATAAAGAAGACGCAGATTACAGAGTGTATTAAAGTGCGGGCAAGTGTGAGTAAATAAGTGAGATTGGAAGGGTTGTGGTTATTAATGTCTAGGAGGCCTGTTAAACTGCAAATGATACGTCAAAAAAAGATATTCAGATGTCCAACAGGGAAGGAAATAACGCAAGCTCTCAAGTCTTTGTTAAAAAATATGAGAGCAGATACGGAGGTCAAAAACAAATCCCAACATATAGAGCAGAATGCTGAAAATGTCAAAACGTGATAAAGATAAATACTTCGACATACTTAGTTTCTCTTAAATCAGTCCCATATTCAGTGTTAAAAACTCTGTTCACTACTGTATTTTAAAGGAATATATTATCGTACAAAATCCAAACCATTTGTTTATCATAACGTCACATCATTTTCATTTTTTCATAGGCTTATTGCTTATGCTCAATATTTGACTTCATTTGATGATAATAACGGCTAGGGTCTAAATTCTTCAAAATATCTGGAACTTTAGGTAATGATACGTCCAATTAATAAACCTGAAAGTTTTCGAGTGCTAGACAAGTGTACTTTGAGTATGCTGAAACGCTGAGATGCGAGTTAACAATCGTTTGTGGTTCTCAAGGGTCAAGTTGTCGAGGGAATGAAAAGAAAAACGTATTTTATTATAATCATCCCGTATTTTATGTTGAACATTTAATTTGTTCCAACAAGAGATAGATCTGAATGAAAAAGGTATGTTTTTGAATCCTGTTTAGTTAAGTTATCCGCTTAAATATAATGTAAAATGAATCTCATTATTATTGCGAAAAATTTTTAGCCTCAGGGCACATTAATGGGTCCATAATTGCACGTTTTTGGCCCTTGAGTTGTTTTTGAATAAAATGAAGTGTAATTGGTAAATAAGTAAGGATTTTCCTTTTATTATTTTGGATCGAATACAAAATTTACTTATTATAGTTGACGTCATCATAGAGAAATACGTATAAACTATTTAGGAGGTTTTAAAGTGATATTATTCGGTCATTTCACGAAACGAACAATAAGAAACTCTACAAACATGTTAAGAAACTCAATGGCAAAAAGAAAACAAGGAATAACCCCATAGACTACCTAACTGAAATCAATATCTTGAGAACTTTGTAAAATATATCTTTGTCGCTAATAACCGACAGTAAAAACCAAATTAAAAAAAACCCATAGTCGGTAAACAATGGGAAGAATACTTCACAAAATTATATGAAGAAAAAAAAAGCCCAGCTGATGTTGACATTACGGAAAACAGACAAAACACAAATGCTAAAGAAATGCCACCATTCTACTTTATTTACAGTTTCATGTCATTTTGGTGAAGCGTGTTAAATATGTCAAAGGTAATAGGTTATAACGCCTCACAGAGTCTTTGAAAATCAGAACAAAGACCGTTTACTAGGAAGCAACAACTACTTCCCTGGCTTCTCCTAGGAGCTGCAGTATGACTTGTTCAGCAGCCACATAATCTGTTCCATCGATTATTCTTATCGACCAGCCCTATTTGGTACAGATTCAGGCTCAGCCTAAATTTCTTTTCGCAAGCCATCAAAATAAGGGTAACAAAAAATATAGCATAACTTCAAAGCACTGTATCTTGAGAAATTTAACAAAAACTGGGGCGGATATAAATATATGAGCGATTTTCTTCGAATAATAATTTCGCAATATTTTTTTTCGGTGTGCTTTTAGGTTAGTTTTCAAACTAATTTAAAAAAATACAACCACTCATGACCCCTTACACAATGTAACATTTTCGTTAAGCATATATTTGTTATCCCTAGAAGCACTTTCTGATACAGAAATGTTCAGAGCTTCCGAGTACCTTTATAACTAAGTTAACAATCAGGCCTTCGGCATCAACTTGATAATTATCACAATTGTTGCATATTTTAAAGTGGAATTAATCTCACGAGTCAGGATAGTAACTTCCGCTTGTCCTCTGACATATTGCACAAGAGATAAACAGATTATTTTCCTGGTCAAAGAACATAATTACGAGAATTTGTACGCAGTTAAATATATCACCAACGTGTTAAAAGTGTTTCTCAAAATGTTCTTCAATTACGTGTTGTAATTGTTATCCAGTGCCGTCATTTCACAAAATTTAGAAGACATCTTGAGCCAATAATCTAGATGGCTAAATGCGGATTGAATGGTCTAGACTATGAGCTATTTAAAAACATGCCTAGCAATTGCATTCCAATCTCTTATCTGATAAGCGGGGCAGCCTCTCAGCACCTAGACCTCATTAGGCACTTAGTGCATCCTCTTGGAAGTTCCTCTCAGTATGTCATTCAGCCTATGGTTTTAACATAGTTGATCGAGCTCGAAATTAAGGATGATGGAATTTTACAATCAAAAAGGATGCTCTACCATCCCATCTTTCTGTTCACATTGCCAAAGGATGTGTTGTTGGAAAACGTAGGTTTCACCAGGAAATCGTCAAGAATATTTCTGCTGCAGCATTGTCAGGATAGTAAAGTAATTCCTTGGATAATGCGCAGTATTTTATTCCATTTCACCTTTTTTGAACTCAATGTATGTTTACACACTAGGCTTGCTACTCCTGAAACTACTACGTTAGCGGAGCAGGCAGGTTTAAAAAGTTTTGGTTTTTCCAGCCAGGCATCAGCCACAAGGCTACCTTTAGATTTACCATGGCTTTTGGTCCACTAGAGAGTGACTACACTGCTGCTTGTCGACTCAATCATTGCATGGTCACATTCTAGTACTGACCCTGCTATTTCTGTATAAATGAATACATTTTTTATTGATAATAAATCGTGAAGTGATGGATTTAGGCTTCGTCTGTAGCATTGGGATCGAAGTGACATATTCCCGCCATAGTTGACATCTTATTACTCCGCATAATGTGTCTATGTCAAGAATATAGTAGCGATACATGGTGGGTGTGGTTCGCATGGCATCTGATAACCCTTTCTCACACAAAAAATTGAGAATGTTTTCCAGACACCGTGAAATCATCTTATTAATCAAATGTTTACTTTATTACTTTCGTCTAGAAGTGATAGATGAGTTTTTGATGAACAATGAAACCTAGCAAGTGATAAGAAAACACTTTATTCTAAGTGGACTTTTGACAATCACTGTGTCAAGCTATAGTCTATAATATATTCATTAATGATACTTTTCATGGTTCTCTTTCATTCAAACATATTTTCAATTATCTATTTCTAGAATAGTACAAAGGCTCCAAAATAAAAACTTCCAGAACATCATTAAAATAAGAATCGCGCTTTTCAGCGTTTATTATTCGTCAAACAAGTAGTTTGATGTAAACGTTTCCTCTACATAGTCGTATAAAGATTCTTCTCTTTCATAAGGCAGTAAACCAATAGTAAAACATGTCTGCGTAGGATATCGACTTTTGTTCTTTGCTCTACTACCGGGTGTCGCTGTAACAGACAACCCTCAAACAAGCGACTCAAGAACCCGGTCTTTTTAATCTCAGTACAGAACAATATGTTTTATCGAAGTACAGGCTACTTACCTACCTCGTTAAATTATTTTTCAAACATATCGTACTGCAAGTTCATACACGCACACACATTAAAGAACTTCTCTAATTACCCACAAATTTTCGAATGAAACTATAACAAATCATACATTATCAAAAGTCCAAAAGAGACAATACATTTATGTGCATTTGGGTAATGAATTTTCTGGATACCCGGTATTTGTTGACCATTAACAACAGTGGCTTAGCTAGGGTCATGTACGACCGAGGACATGACACAAAATTCTGCGCCCCTTCTCGGACCGACAGAGTCTGGGGGCTCACTGAGCCCCCAAGATCCTTCTTGATTTCACTGGCGAAAAATCGCCAATCACGTTGTCAAAATTAATATTCTTAAGTGTTATTCTTTCGATGCTAAGGAGTGCAAGATTACTCAGACCAACTATTACCAAGCTGTGCATCTTTTACCAGCAAAGTTTCTGTACCACTTCTGGTGTGAGGCGTCATAGTTGTATCTTCTGATAATTTTTCCAAAAGCCTCATCTAGTCCTTCATGAATATCCTTAAAAAATTCTGTTCGTGCACTCTATCGGGTTTCAGACTCCCTCTTCACTGTGATTGACACAATTTTTTTAAATTCTTTCCAACGAATTGTTGAGCGCAAGAAGAGCAAATATATATTTTCAACTGTTCCAAAAAATGTGATAGCAACTGGATCGTGTTTAGCTGAGTGTACTCCTGCTGCTGCTTTTGTAATGAAGATATTTGTGAAGCTCCAAAATTCAATATAGCAAACGTTTTTGGGATAAATTAGCTTGCAGCATAATAAAATTGAATAATTAGTTTTGATACTCATATGTCCCCCTAGCTACGCTTCTGGTTAACGAAAAGAAGAATATTTGAATAAATTTAATATTATGATAAATAATTTTGAATTACTGCTATTTTCTTTTTAAAAGTTTATTGATTGGTAATATTCAACGCTTCATTGCATTTAAATATTCCCTAATACAACATTGTAACTCTAATGTGTGTATTATTCAATTATTTGAAGTAACCATAAAAAAACTTCACCAATAAAATCTATAACTCTCAGAAGCGATCTTAGCAGATTCTTGTAGGATGAAAATCGGCATCATTTTATTTTGAAACATTTTGGTTGGTATAACACAAAGAAAGACAAGTTCAGGATATTCCGGATGTTTGTAATAGGTACTTGTTTGAAAATACGAAAGTTCAAGCGGAGTTGAATAAATCTAGAACGGTGAATTGGGCATGACATAACACAAGTGAATTTCGCTGAGTTTCAAACTTACTGAATGAATTATATGATTACACATAGACAGATTGGTTGACAATTTCGTGCAATCGAATTAAATAACAAATTTGTATAATAATAAATGTCTTCATTCTTCAGTATAAACTATTGAAGGATCAATACACCTCACGGTCCTCTAATAATTTCATCCCTGTAATAAGATTCCATATATTGGAAAGTCCATTTGAAATATTTAAAAATTTAGTGAGAGCGCACGGGATAACCAGGTTTTTACATTATGGAAACCTATAGGTACCTCTTGGAAGAGATAGAATGATCAAGTTGAGGCTATTTCGATAGAAAATAGAAATATATTGAAAAGTCCATTTGAAATATTTAAGAATTTGGTGAGAGCGCACGGGATAGTCAATTTCTTACATCACATTACATTATGTATTATTCCATTTTTCCTGTTTTGGACCCATTTTTATTGGCCATTGCTCCAAATAATAATGGCAACATCGTAAAAATTTATTCTGCAGGGTCTTGATTGAGGCTGACCTCCAAGAATGGGTCCAGGGAGAGAGAATTGACGATATTTTGATAGCCGGAGAATCGACATCCTGGTGAAGCGGATACTCCGGTACCTGAGTACAAAACATGCTGGATTGCTGTACAACACCGAGTGTTTTGTGATGTCTATTTTACGATTGTAGCAGAAACGCGAATATGAACATCGGCCGTAATCTGTTAATTCGGGGTGGGACCGTAACGTGGTTAATCAAAAAGCAGCATATCGGGCAATCATCCATCGAAACCAAATATATTGTTTAAAACGGTGATTGCGGTGAAAGGTTTAGTATGGTTACGGTAACCTACTCCTAAAGGAAGTATAGGTCAGTGCAGAAAATCCAATTGTGTATTCACAATCAACCCGCACTAAAGTTAATTAAAAACCAGAATTTCAAGCTCGTACAAAACACGTTGATGTTAAATATCAGTTTGTTATTTAATGTTTATATGAAGTTATTGTCACATTAAGAGATATGTTGTGTTGAGCAATGTTTAGTATTTTGTAGTGTTCAAATAAATTGTAATATAAACGCAAGAAAATTCCATTTATCAACACAAACACACAATTGCATAATAGGATGAATTATTAACGCAATAATGAATCGTACACTGGTTGAGCAAGTTTTATTCTGGTTTTGCTCTAATTCCGTGTTTAATCTGATAGAAGAACAGTTCAAACATATTTTGAAAAAAGTAACTTTTGAAATAATAATTTGATTTGTGGAAGGCGGTTTTCAAATTACCAAAGCAATAATAGAAAGGTCATGCAAAATGAAAACTAGTTACCTAAATCTATATGTTGTCTACTGTTACGTAGATCAAAATTGGGGAGATTCAGTTGTGATTTTAGAATTTGTACCAATTGCTGAAAGTACCTATCTTCAGAAGACAAAAAGAGGTGGAGATTGAGGGAGCGAATTTATCCAAGAACTCGGAAATTGGTTCTAGAACGTTCTACAGTGCCCAATGGAAAAGAGGGGCCTGATCATAGCAGCAGATGACTTCAAAAGTGGTGTTTTCCATCACATATATATACTTCAAAATTGTCGTTTGCAAATTTCAACATGTCTCCATCCTCCAAATACCAATCGAACTAATAAACAAAGTTTCTCAAGTTAATTAGTATTTAGATTGCTGAAAACTGAGAGTGTTTTGACAAAAAAAAACGAATAAACAATATTTCGTTTTGCAAGAGGTTGAATATGTATGTGTATGTGTGATTTTTGGGGTGACATTCACTGAGACCTAAAAGGTCTATTGTGCCCCCTTACTTCTACTCAGTTTCTGAGGAGAGTCTCAGAAACTAGAAGAGGTTGAATATAAACGTTACAAAAAATAAAAGCAGACGAAACTTACATACAATTTGTTAATCTCAAGAAAAAAGTATCAAAGATTATAATAAGAGTTACAATAAAATTTGCATTAATGAGTCAAGTAAGCACTTTCTGGAGGGATTTTTCTATGATTATAACCGTCTACGTTTTACATGCAACAATAGTTTTAAAACGTTCTTGACTTTCGATGTAAAATGGAAATCCACATAACACATAATTTTATTCAAATTGTATTTGTACAGGTGCCGTCGCTCTCAAACATTTTTTCTCCTTGTGAGCTGGGAGATAAATAAAGAATTTTAAAATACATGTAAATAGGACTCTTTCCCTTTCATATTTTACGTGGGAGTTTGTAACTGATGAAGTGACTATTACTGTAATTTCGTGTAGGTACTGGTTGATTCAATCTACAATAGAGTACACGCATATTTCATATTTTGCTTGGATATTAATTTATAATAGTAAATATGATATCAAAAATTACTAATAATAGGAAATTAACCAGTTTCCATTGGAAATTACTCCCAAATTTTAAAATAAAATTCAAATTTCAATGCACTTTCCGACCACAACCCGAGGATTTCCGAACGCTACCGATGATACGTGTGATGTCATATCTCTTGTGTTTACTCGTGTTCACTTATGTCAATATGGCCGGTATTGCATTAGGTTATGTGTAGTTGTGTGTTTATATTGTATTTTAATCAACTATTAATTGCTTCATCAACGTAAAAATATCATTTATATGTTTGTTTGAGACCATTACGTGTTTGTGTGTTTTTTTATTTCTAAAAGTCAACGTTAAGTGGAAAGTGGACATAAATATTCGATATTTCCGAGGATATTTTAAAACTTTTGGAAGAATATATTTTATTCACTAGTTCAGTGTTCAGTGACGATTCTTTCATATTTTGTGAGTAAAGATATGGCTAACGAAGGTTTTGTAAAACCACAAACTTGCCCAAAGTAGACTCATTTATGCTGCTTGAATTTACGAAGTCAAACAGCTGCTTTAATGCAGAGGAAATAAGAGGAGTTAAAGCATTATCGTAAGTACGATTTAAACTATGTTTCATTTATTAATATATTATGCCAACCATATTTCGATGTGTGGTCGTAAGAAAATGATGTTTTAATGGTTGATTCCTAGACATATAGGTACATATCCTCAAACTATTTAAGAATAAAAATTACCAGCATAGAAGTAGGTAATTACATTGAAATGGTCTTCACAAACAAAAGTAATGCCCTTCTCTTAAGTGTATTTTTGCTTGCGCCACCAGGTAAAGTAACAAATCTTTTGTCTGGAGTTTTAATAGACGTTGATTTACACACTGGAACAATACAATACTTGGAATACAAAGTTTTTTTCGGATTTATCAATTTTTAAAGCTTTCAGAAACAAATTCGGTCACAAGAACTCGGAGCGTAATACACGAATAAAAACGTAAACAAATGACGTCACACCATGGGGCAGCCATCTTTATGACGTTAAGCGCGTTTTGGCGCACTTTCAAATTTTATGATTTTTAAAGTCGTTTTAAAAGTAAAGTTTATATTTTTTTTTGAAAAAATAGGCATGCAAGGTGTTAGGAGACCAGATAAAGCGTCAATTCCACCAATAGCAAAATTTATGCTTGTACCCTATTTACCTATCAGTTGAAGAATGTGATACAGTTCAAGTATTCTAGTAGTTTGTCTCTACAGTCTATATGCAGCATCTTTAAAAAAGCGATAAAGCAAAATATTTCAGGATACAGGGAGAGTAGTATAGTAGTAGTAGTAGTAGTATTACTGTAGACCAGCCTGGAGCATCGAGGATCCCTCCAAAACTAGCAAATGTTCTTATTTCAGATATAATATCTACAAAGCAAGCGAGAAAGCTTGAAGCAGTGCAGCTTTGCTGGACATATACAGGGAGGGATAAGGTGCATATGGGCATAGTATAAATTCTTTGCTCCTATGTAGCTGCTGAACAAGCCAGACTACATACCCTATACCTTGTTTTTAAACTAGAAGCAGCATTTTAGGAACCATAAAAGATGCCACTAAAAGTTACTAGATAGGGAGTGTATTCCTAAATGGTGGTGTTAAAACTTTTTGAACTAATTGATAATTACATGTGCATTACATTGAACAGCTAACAACTGTCGTGACAAATGAGAATTCAAGGCACAGGAGGTGGCGAAAGTAGTTTGTAAGCATAACTTTTGATCGATTGAACCAAATTGGGTAAATCTTTCTTTTATGTGTTCGTTAGAGTATCTTTCGGATATCGAGAATAACATACCGTGTCATGTTTGTGGGAAGTAACGTTTTTCACCTCTGACATCCCGATTGTGGCCACTGTTTTAATTCAAGGAGCAAATATCTCTGGTACAGTTGATTCGAAAAATGTTGAAACATAAATAAAATCGTACATCTGGGACGACTTGACGCGAGAATAGCCTTAGGTGCTTCAGACGGGAGTTCCAATGGTTTTATCTCAATCTGCAGACTACAACTTGATTTATTGGTATACTGATAAAATCAGGGTAGCACCCTTAGAAATACTGTGCTCTTTGGAATTGTCCCTGTTCTACTCGTTCCAGTGGCGGATTTACCACCAGGATGAGAAGGCTGGAGCTTAGGGTTACAAATTTGGAACAAACATGTCTCACAAAAATAAAAAAAATTATATTTATATATACACACACAAATAACTTAATAGGGTTTCGTGGGGCTCATAACTATGTTTTCGCTACTCCCATGCTTACATTGCATCGCTAGAAATACAGGAACTGTACTGGTATCCATTACGACATTCAACAATATTGATAAACCGGGATCTGGATCATTGAAAAGATCATCTTTCCTGCGGAAACAATTTGTAGAACGTTTATATTATTATATTCGAGAAATTGAAGTTGTTATACTCATGATTTATACATCATATATGTCATAATACGCAGTACCTACCTACACTTTGTGAAGCTTACAAACAAGCATCTACAATCGATGCTTCGTAAGTGGCAGGTGCTGTTTCCAATATTTGTTCTGAATGATTCTGAATAAATATTATTATTATTATTATTATTATTATATATTTTTTATTATTACAATGGTGTTGTTTAGATGCTTTTAGTTTCATTTAAAATAGAAATATAAGTAGATTCCACAAAGTAATGGTCGAAACAGTAAATTCAAGTGGTATTTAGAAGCAGCAGCACTTGAGAAAAGCTATTTTTGCTAGAAACGAGTGAAAAATCACTGGAAAAAAGTGTCGCGATTAAGACACAAACCATGAATTCCTAATTTAAGTGAATAAAAATTTGTTTTTTATTATTGACATCTAGGGCATCTATCTAATTGTAGACGTCGGTAGGGGCGGAAAAATTTGAATAGCCGATTGGCGGCAAATGTGAAAATACGCCACTGTCTCGTTGCCTTAAGTGAGGAAATACGTGGTTGGGAGTAATTCTGATTATAAAAGGAATCTAACTTTATAAGACATAAGGTTGCCCTAAGCAGTTTCCTCAAATTTTAAGTATTCTCAACAATTTTAATTCAAGGTAGAAACATTGAGTTTATTGAATGAAAAAAAGTATTAAATTGCAAGTCATAACTTATAAGAAAAAGCTAAAACTTCTAAGTAGAAGCTAATACTTATTTTTATTTGAATAAAAACTAGAACTCTCTCGAAAGTAAATACTGGAAAAATCTTTTGCATTTTGAGTGATTACTTATAAGTTCTTACGTATATTTACAAGTGTTTACTTTTTTCGTTGTGTTTCAATTAATTAACATCACAAGTTACTTGCACATTTTATGCTAGCAAATGCTTTTCTTTTAATAAAATCATCGCCAAATTCTGGTGGTTTTTTAATTTGAACATGAGTACAATCTACAGCACCAATGACTGTAGGAATTTGGAATCGATTCGACCATTTAATTCTTGCTTCTTCCATGGCATCTAGATTAAATGGAAATGTTATCCAATGGTGGGCCTTTTCTAATATACAATCAGCTACTTCACTTATGGTTTTGCATACTGTAGTATGATGAACGCCAAAATCTTCACCAATACCTGTTTGAAATCCGGTATCACTAACATATCGTAGGAATATCTCCATCTTTTGCCGAGATGCAAGTGCACCTCCTCTGGATTCATCTTTCTCTGGTAAAAAATAATCCGAAATATAGTCTACACTTTCACTTTTAAAACGCAATTAGAGCTTAGATTTGCTTGGGCTGATGCTTCTTCTCTTCCAATCCTGTTACGAACATTTATGAAGTCTACCATGTTTTACAATATACTAGCAACTACCGTAGGAAAAAAGGATGCTTTATAGGTACTTTGAAAATCGTCAAGTTATAACTTACTAATTTAAGACAGATCTTATTTTTATTCAAATAAAAATAAGCCAGTACTGGAAAAATCCTTATATTTTAAGTAACTACCTCAAACGAAAAGAGTTTGCTTATGGACATAAGTAATCCCTTTTACATGAAGTAGTCACTGACCTTTTATTCAATTTATACTAAGAAAATAATTAAATAAGAGGAAGTAGAAGCCAATACTTTTTTTTATTCAAAAGACCCAATTCATACGGATAATTAAAGTATCAGAAAAACGCGATATTTTTCGTTATTCTTCTTTAAGTACAGCCAAAAGTTTTCATTTTATCTATCTAGTTACTGCACACTTTTATATTAATACCTATTAATTAATAATCCTTTGAAGTATAAAAGCTATGACGATCTTATTTAGGTGTCAAATAGTTCGTGTCTCGAAACATGGAAAACAAAAAGTGTGAAATCATTCAGCAGTAGTCATACCCCAAAATTGTGGCTGATACCACACCAAGCCAACAAAGTAACTGTCAGGAGTTTTGTTGTGGATAAGTGACAACATAAATGGAACCTTCAGATCCATAACAAAATGCATGAAGTAGTGACAAATGTGAAACCTTTTTCCTACCGACTTCAAGAGCTGAACAAATTAAAGCTACCCGACTAAGAATTGGACACACAGCCTTAACGCACAAATTCATATTAAGTAAAGAAGACCCACCTCAATGTGCCCAATGTAATGAAAATATGTACATCAAACATATTATTCTAGAATGTCCCCAGTTTGCAAACCAACGAAGACAGCATAGGATTCCCAACTCCTTGCAGTTAGCTCTCATTGCAGACACCGAATCAACGATTCCTTTAATATCCTCAAAGCCATCAATATGTACAATTTGTAATATTAATGTAACATTTGTGAATACTGAACTGCCAATAACCCTATTGGTTGACGCAGTATATGTTGAATAAAAAAAAGTATAAAGCAAGTCACAGGCATGATTGCTGATCAAAGAATTTTACGAATATCAGCGCATCCACGCCCTCTACCATAAACTTTTATAGTACCTAGTTGCGTGATTAGTGGTATGTAATTGCTATGGATTTTATATTACTAATGGTTTATTTAGTACATACGTTCATAATTAAATACAAAATATGAGTGCTAACACAAAAAAAGACTTATGAATCTCATGATAATATAATGTTGGAGATGAGTAAATAAATAAAATAAATAGTCCAGGAGCCACAAAATCCTGAAACCTCCGTGATTAAGCTTGATACATTTTTTAATACAAACTAAAACTTAACGCTCATATGGATGAATAAGATTTGATTTAGTGGTTAGGATTTAATTGGCCGGAAATATTTTAAATAAATAATATATTATTGAGTTTTTTCTATTATCACGGATTTTTATCAATCTCACGAATACTTTGAAATTATATATTCAAAAAAAATTTTGACTACCAATGATTTTTAGATGGAAAGGTAGAGCATACCTATTTGAATGGCGTGTGGGTTTAAAATTTATCCATTATCACGGAAACCTTTCTTTTTTTTCATTTCACGCGTTTAAATGTCAGATTCAACTATATCTTGGGATTTTACTTCATTGAAGACATTTCAAGTCATGTCTATCTCCTGCCTCTGGTTTTTCCTTACACTTTAAGCTATATATACAGATTAATATAAGAAAAAATAAATATAGAGAAATTTAAATTTCAAGGTAATAGTTTAATATTATTATGACGCCCCACAAATTCTTTGAAAATCAAATAACAAAGACCGTTTAAACGGGGTTGGTATACCTACAAGATAGAACCAACCATTTTAGTTTGCAATTCGAAAAGATAATATCACTTATAGACCGGTTCGGCGGATTTGATTTGATAACACCCTTCATGCATTAAAATAACTTCACAAAGCCGTCAGGTTTTTTTGTCAAATGGAATTCAAGTTTGTGTTTTGGTGTGGTTATGTCACTATTATTGTATATTCAACGTTTTCTTTACTGAGATTGATGTAGGGTAAAGGCGGGATAGATGCCTTATTTTCAAAAAACATAACTTCCAAACTCGCGACTAAAAAACAATAGGTATTTGTGCGATATCAATGATCAATAAAATATGTGCAAAGTACAAAACCCGGTCATTCTACTTCCTCAAGACAGTCATTAATCCAAACTACTGACTATCTTAGTAGAAAAAAACTGAAAAGAAAGCTATTTGAAGAAACTGCTAGAAGCCAAGAGAAGTATTGAACTAATCTTTAAAACGGCTGAAAAGAAAGGTAGTTTTTCTTAAACAATTAATATCTCAAGAAATAAGAGTTTGAAAAATAATAACAAAGCTATTTCAATAGAAAATATGAGTAGTATATAAAAGCAATTGTTCTGATTGTATTGATTATATGACAAAAATGCTAGCAAGCTTAATACGGAGCTTCAAGATTGATTGCTCCTCGCCTAAAAATCTTCAAATGAAATAGTACCTATATTATACACCAAGGTGGTGAAGACTATTGACCGAGCGGAATAAGATGCGAGGTTTATGAATGTTTTCACAAACGGTATATACGAGTATATATATATACGGTATCCGCCAAAATAAACAGTACCGAAACAGAGAGTGCTGTGGAGTTGTTTATGTAATATGGATTTGTCATATTTGACTTAATTGTCATTAGTTGATATATTAATAGTACGCTGCAGTTAAATTTGATTTAAAAATGGTTCTAACAACGGAAGAAAAAGTTTTTTTGGTAGAGCATTATTTTCTTTCATACGGAAAAGATCGTAATGATAATCAGAATCCACTTACTGTCAACCAAGAGCGTTATAGAGAGAAAATTATTATACCTTTTGTGAGAGATCTCAATAACTTTTGCCGTGCACGAAATCTACAGTTTCGCACACAATGGTTCCAACAAGATGGTGCAACGAGCCATACAGCTGTGCGCACCTTAGACTTACTCCGTCAGCATTTCGATAATAGAATAATTTCTCGGGGAACAGAATTCGAATATCCTTCTCATTCACCTGATCTCACGCCACCTGACGCATACATTTGGGGCATAATGAAGGACAAAATATTTCACTCGGAAAATCCGCCGGCGAATAGTGCCGAACTACGGGAAATAATACAAAATATTTTTCGGCAATTACATCAACCACTTTTTATAAATATGTTTATTGACTTACAAAATCGATATGAAGCTTGTTTGCGTCGAAATGGTGAACATTTTGAACACTTATATTACAGAAATTAAAAATTAATTTTTATTTTCGGTACTGTTTATTTTGGCGCATACTGTACTACAATTTTTTCCACTACTAGCCAAATTTAAGACAAAATTTAAAATTAATTCACAAACGAACCACAAGCGTTTACTCCGTCGTCTGACTGACAAATACACTGACAGTTTTCGATATATTATGAGCGTACCCGTTATGTCATCATTCATTTTAGGTTGAGCGCGAATTTTAAAGTAATGGCATTTTTATTCAAATAATTTTATCTTGGTAGGTAATTTCAAGCAGCAAATATATTAAAGACAATCTCCTGGGTATCGAAAATCATGCTGCACAAGTTTTTGTTGAACTACTATCCCTGATTTCTCAAAATATTCGAATTTTTCTATTATTGTCCTAGGTTAATAATAATAAATTATTAACCACTAATAGAGAAATTCAACTTCTCAGTTGGCTAGAAGAAGCAATAATTGTTAACTTCACAGCTAGTGGTGGAAAAAGTAATATTATTATGTCACTCAATTTAACCAAAAATTTTTCGTGTGAAAAGGATGTGTAAGCGAGGATAATTTTTTTGCTTACATAATTAAATAGCATCCTTTGAAATACAATTATTTAATTAACTTCGTTAAGTTTTTAATGAAACTTCAAAAACTATAAAAGAGGTTTTTTTGTTTCCGTAGTTTAACGTAAAATTACAGTTAAGTCGGACAGACTAATTTTCAACTGGAAGCGTAGCATAGGCTCTGCAGTTTGTGATGATTAATTCAAAAGACTAAAACAACTATAATTAATAACAGAAGATAGAAGTACTTTGTGTGAAACTTGGTCGAAAAATAATACAACGAGTAGGAAGTAATTAGACATTTTTTAATTGTGTTGTTGGAATTTTTCTTGGAGGATTGGTGCTAAATATTCACATGATTTTATAAAGTAAATAATTTTCTTTTTTTCGAAAACTTGTTAGCACCAGACGATTTCTTATCTCGAATTTTCAAATATTCTTTTATTTTTTCATAAAATCCTTAATACGTTTTAAAATTGATACACAGATTATTTTTATTTTCCACAGTAACCTTTTTTTGAATATTTGGACTGACAAATCCTGCAGATCAAGCCATCCACAATTAGGTTCCATAAAAAGGGGAAAAGTACTCCTTACGATGCTCGAGCATGGATCCTATCCATTTGCATACGGTTCTGTTAATCCCTTTTTTAAGGATCTGCTTTTGTTAATCCCTTTTTTAGGGATCTGCTTCTTTTATTCAATTTCTTAGCACTCTATCAAACGCCGCTTCTAAATCAACGAACCCCTGGTATATTTCCAAATTCCTTTCCGTTGCTTCCTGTCACTTGTTTAATCGTAAAAATGTGATCGTTGATGTCAATTGCCAATATACATTTCAATGTCTGTAATAATTAATAATGCGTGTAATTTTGCTTTTGATTTGCATCCCAACTGATACGTACCTATCAGAACATTTTGCTGCTGTATAAAGTTACGCTTCACTACGAAATACCATTAAATTTCTATGCATATGGAATGAAGAATAGACGCGCTCGTGACCGAGTATATGCCGTCTGTCCGCTTTCCAGCTTTCCTTCTGTCAACCGAACCGACCAGAGACCAAATCTCGAAATAATACACCAAACAAATTATGACGCGCCATTCAATTTACTCACATGTGCTATTTCTGACATTTTTGTCACATTTCATATTAAACCTCTGGATGTGAAAATGAGACTTGTCGGTTCGGTACATGTGTGTGTACCTTTGATAAGGATATTCATCTCGCCAGAGTGTATCTCACAAACTTAATGTCTTTATAAGCAAAAATGTTCTTTTTGCTTTAGGTATATTTTATACCAGCATTTCCTATTCTTTTTATTAAATACTAGAAAATGTAGAAACTTGATTATCCCGTGCGCTCTCACCAGATGTTTAAATATTTGGAATGGACTTTTCAATATTTTTCTATATTCTATCGAAATAACCTCAATTTGAGCATTCTATCTATCCCAATGGGTACCGTATGGGACTCCATACGTACTGGTAATTCCATCACAGTTATAAAGTGAAATTAAATACTATAGTACGAGATCCGGCTGCAGGATTAGTGCGCTCATCTGTTTTTTGCTTAAAACCAAATTTTGATGTATCTTTATATTTAGAAGAATATATATTTACCAGGCTGCCTATCAAAATTTGGCCGCAAGTATTTTTAATTAAATTATTTTCAATTTATTTTTGGAAAAACTTTCGTTCACTTGTTTTTTGAATAAAATTACGTCTACATCACGGTAATTTATATAAAGATTTTAAAAATCACGGTTGCCGTTGCGCACCTGGCCGCACCTCTTCGCAGCCAGATGTAAACAGGTATGATTTCGATACACTTACACGTTCATCACGTTTATTTATTCATCATATTATACCAAATTAAAGCTAATTTTTTTCTATTTATTATCATATATGGCTGCCCAATTAAATCCGCCCGCAAATAAGGGTTGCTGGTTGTTAAAAATGATAAATATTTAGGGTAGAGTGGAAGAGAGTTAGCGCGTAGCGGGTTGCACGGCTGCATTTTTCAAAAAAGGGAAACTTCGGCGCGTGACATCATTTACGCCATTGAGCATGCGTCCAATGCTAGTGTTCTCAACCACCAGGGAGTAATAGAGATGACTTAATAAATACTCCAAAAATATGTCTTCTTTTTCGAAATCACAAATTTAAAAATCACAACAAAAAATTAATATTGATTCAATATATTTAATATTAATTTAACAAATAAAACCAAGGCTACTTGAGTAAAAGAATATTTCAATTTAAAAGTTCAAGTTGTTCAATTATTTAATCGTCTGTTACATGTTAATTAAACATTTAAGCAAATAAAAAATTCAAAAATGGATCCTATATTTCCGTAACTCTTAATCTGAATCATCGGAGCTTTCAGATACACTATCATCGGAGCTATCACTTCCATCGCTACAGATATCAGAATCGTCGTCATTATCGGAAGATTTGTTCATAGTATCACATAGCACACTCTTAACTTGCGTTGGAGTTTCGTCTCCCAGGAACCATGCTGGTTTTAGAGAACCATATAATGGCAGCCAGCCATTATTTTCCAGGCTGAAATTGATACAGTCCGGTTCAGTGGCATTTAACCACATCGAATTAACAAAGATT
The DNA here is from genome assembly GCA_910591695.1 of Galerucella pusilla. Lineage (NCBI taxonomy): Eukaryota > Metazoa > Arthropoda > Insecta > Coleoptera > Chrysomelidae > Galerucella > Galerucella pusilla. The sequence continues at coordinate 2,559,368 of CAJUYI010000001.1, read as the reverse complement.
GTCCGTAACAATTTTTGTTTTAAAGATTTCCAACACGGTGGAATGTGCGTTGAGTCCAAATCTTTAATTATTTTCATAAATTTTTCATTATTTTTTTTGGAAGCGTACATTTTGTTAAATAATGAAAATTTTGCGGAATTTACACTTTGACACTTTGGGAGTCCATACATAAGGCACGTGAACTCTTGGACTGCATCGATTTTGGTTTCATTAAAGATGTCAGTAGGATTCGTCATAGGAGCAAAAACTTATTGAATTTGTGGCTGCTTAATGAATAGATTCAAGGGCCGAAGTTTCCCTTTTTTGAAAATGCAGCCGTGTAGTCGCAAACCTCTATGCGCTAACTCTCTACCACTCTACCTTAAATATTTATCATTTTTAACAACAAGCAACCCTTATTTGCGGGTGGATTTAACTAGGCACTAATCCTGCAGCCGGAACTTAGACTACTAGAAAATATAAAAACTTGATTATCCCGTGCGCTATTACCAAATTTTTAAATATTTTAAGTGGACTTTCCAATATTTTTTTATTTTTTATCAAAATAACCTCAATTTGAGCATTCTATCTATCCTAATGGGTACCGTAGAGGATTCCATACGTACTGGTAATCCCATTCCAGTTCTAAAGTGAAATTGAATACTAGAAAACGTAAAAACTCGATTACCCGTGCGCTCTCACCAAATTTTCAAATAAATGAATGGACTTTTCAATATTTTTCTATTTTCTATCGAAATAACATTAACTTGAGCATTCTATCTATCCCAATAGGTACCATGAGTGATTCCATACGTACTGGAGTACTGGTAATCCCATCCCAATTATAAAGTGGAAATAAATATTAGAAAATGTAAAAACTTGATTACCCCGTGCGCTCTCACCAAATTTTTTAATATTTCAAATGTAGGTACCTACTTTTTAATTTTTTTTATTTTCTATCGAAATACTCTGTGCATTTTTGAATAGGTACTTGTTACAAGTTCATCTTGCTTTATAACCATGATATACCTAATCAATA
>CAJUYI010000001.1:2508820-2548554 GCA_910591695.1 Galerucella pusilla | reverse complement strand
ACTTCACGTTTGAGAAATTCTATAAGTTTTTCCAAACGTGTCTTCAACAGATCAATTGTTGAAAACTCAGGATTTCTTTGCCATGTTCTCAATATTTCTTCTGGTAAGCACGATTCTAATAAGGGGTACAACATTGCCGCACAGTTATCAGTAGTAACACCAAGAGTTTCTAGTGCTCTTAGTTGAGACTCCATTTTATCATACAGTGTTGTTAAGGCATTGGTTTTATTGGAAAGATTATTTAAAACCAACTTTAGAAGCTCTCGAACATAATATTCTATGAGTAGGTCATTCCTACCAAATCTGGACTTCAAACTATCTATTGCCTTATTATAATTATCACCTGTAGGTGGGTAACTCTCGATAAGCTGTCGTGCTTTGGAATTTGGTACCGTAGATTGAAGTAAATATTGAAATTTATCATCGTTTTCCATCTCATCATCATCGTGTATCCGCTTGAATAAACTCCAGAATTGTAGCCAATCTTTTATTTCGCCTCTAAATTTACGGAAATCAATTTTTGGAAGTTTAAGATTGGTTCTATTTGAAGAAACAGAAATAGATTTCTCGAGGTTAGCTGTCATAAGCCGCTCAACGTTGAAAGCGAGAGAACTAAATCTAATCGTTGTTTCGTGGGAGTCTTCCATAACTTTTGCTATAGCGTCTTTAGTTTTATTTGCGCTAAGCATCGAATGAATCAGTTTGTTAGACTCTTCTTCAAATTCTTCGTTCAATCTAGTCAATAATTTGAATGTACCTTGAATTCGAGCTACATTAGGATTCGGTTGCTTCAAAGTTAGCTCCAAATCAGTACAGTACGTATTGAAAGAAATCTTCAATAGCTCCATGGCCATAGTGTAGTCGTCGTTATTCATCTTGTGTTTCAATTTCAGCAGCTATCTCGCCGGGGCCTCCAAATGGTTTATTCGATCAATCGCCGATTGAAGGAATATCTTAAATTAAGTAGCTGCTTCCAAAGTCGATAAAAACACTCAGACAAATTCGAATATATTTGACAATTACAATCAAAAACGTGACTTTTCTTATGTCAATCAATTAAACAACGAACATTTGAAAAATATCCCACATAGGTACTAAGTATAAAGTAACTAACTGTTTCGTAAATCTATTCATTGTGGGAGAGTCTGATCAAAATATTGAAAAGATTGCTCAGGAAAGTTTTGAGAAAAGCTTCACTGACACTTGAAGAGCTAGGAACTATTATATGCGACTGTGAAGCCTTTAACAAGCTTAACGGAAAATCCCAATGACTGGCAAATTTTAACGCCTGCTATATTCCTACGAGATATAACAGAAGATGGAGTTCCTGATATAGACAGAGTAGAAGCCACCTATTTGAGACGGAGATACCGATATAGGTCTAAAATTAAAGACGAACTAAGAAGAAAATTCCGGAATGAGTATCTGAGTACTCTTATAATGAAAAATCGAAAAAAATCGACAAGACAATCGATTCCAAAAGTGGGAGATTCAGGATTCATAGACATAGAAAATTCCAAGAGATTTGAATGGCCTTTAACACGAATTCAAGAAGTGATTGTTGGAAAAGATGGTGTTATTAGAGAGTTACGTCTTAAAGTTCCGTCAGGTAATCAAATTTTGAGACCAATTCAGAGATTCTACCCATTGGAAATTGCCGAAGATAAAGAAGTCGAAAACATGAAAGAGAAAATTTCAGAGATAGAGAGAAAGTCAAGTCATGAACTAGATCCACAGCCAATAAGTGTTGATAAGAATTGTTTTGGTCATCCTAACAAAATGAATGATGGACTGAAAAGAGTTACTCGCTCTGGAAGAATTGTGAAAACTCCTAACAGACTTGGTTCATGTTTAAAGAATGAATTTCTCCGAAATCATTTTGTCTCCGTGGGAAAATGAATAGATTTACGAAACAGTTAGTTACTTTATACTTAGTAACTCTTTTCAGTCCATCATTCATTTTGTTAGGATGACCAAAACAATTCTTATCAACACTTATTGGCTGTGGATCTAGTTCATGACTTGACTTTCTCTCTATCTCTGAAATTTTCTCTTTCATGTTTTCGACTTCTTTATCTTCGGCAATTTCCAATGGGTAGAATCTCTGAATTGGTCTCAAAATTTGATTACCTGACGGAACTTTAAGACGTAACTCTCTAATAACACCATCTTTTCCAACAATCACTTCTTGAATTCGTGTTAAAGGCCATTCAAATCTCTTGGAATTTTCTATGTCTATGAATCCTGAATCTCCCACTTTTGGAATCGATTGTCTTGTCGATTTTTTTCGATTTTTCATTATAAGAGTACTCAGATACTCATTCCGGAATTTTCTTCTTAGTTCGTCTTTAATTTTAGACCTATATCGGTATCTCCGTCTCAAATAGGTGGCTTCTACTCTGTCTATATCAGGAACTCCATCTTCTGTTATATCTCGTAGGAATATAGCAGGCGTTAAAATTTGCCAGTCATTGGGATTTTCCGTTAAGCTTGTTAAAGGCTTCACAGTCGCATATAATAGTTCCTAGCTCTTTAAGTGTCAGTGAAGCTTTTCTCAAAACTTTCCTGAGCAATCTTTTCAATATTTTGATCAGACTCTCCCACAATGAATAGATTTACGAAACAGTTAGTTACTTTATACTTAGTAGGTACCTATGTGAGATATTTTTCAAATGTTCGTTGTTTAATTGATTGACATAAGAAAAGTCACGTTTTTGATTGTAATTGTCAAATATATTCGAATTTGTCTGAGTGTTTTTATCGACTTTGGAAGCAGCTACTTAATTTAAGATATTCCTTCAATCGGCGATTGATAGAATAAACCAGTGAAGTTGGACTTCAATAAAGTAACGCAATAAATTGAAAATGTGAAAATCGATAAATTGGAGTATCGAGCCATCATCAAGTACCTGTATTTAAAAGGGTTAAGAGGTGAGCAGATTTACGAAGATAAGCTTAATACCCCTGGTGATCAATGTCCTCCGTCCTCTCCAAGACCTAAGAAGTTTCGTGTCCAAAAATCTGGTGGAAAAGTTCTTGCTTCAGTTTTTTGGGATTGCCATGGAGTAATCATGATTGATTTTTTGGATGAGGGTAGAACAATAACCAGAGATTACTATTCGACATTACTGACCACTCTACGGGAAAAAATTAAAGAGAAAAGACGCGGAAAGCTATCCAAAGGTGTTGCAGGACAACGCCCCTGCACACAAATCTCAGGTTGCCATGCAAAAAATTCGTGATTTAGGGTTTGAATTACTAGAACACCCCCCTTATTCACCAGATTTGGCTCCGCCCGACTATCATCTCTTTTCTCAACTGAAAAAAAGTTTAAAAGGTCGTAAATTTTTTTCCAACGAAGAGGTAATAAAAGCTGTGGAGGTGTATCATTTATGCGCATTCATACTCTAAGGATATTGAATGTATTGAAAATGAAATTTTAGAAATAAAAATAAATTTCCAAATTACTTCTTAGTCCTTCATCCTTGTATATTTTGCATTGATTGGAGGGGCATATACCCATCTATTTATTCCATTGAGAATTCACTTTGTATATTACCCTTCTAAAAACATTGAAGCACTGTCTTGAAAATCTCTAATACAATGAAATTGATAATAAATGAAAATGGCATTTTCGGTGGCAGATTGGCTACTTCGAGGTCTAACGAAATCTTGTTAAAACGTATCACTGAGTCTAGGCCGTCTAACTTGATTATCGTTGATTTACATGGAGCGGAGGTAGACAATTAAGTAGATTGTTTCAGCAATAGCTTACATACAAATACTTGTTAGCTGTGAACTTCATTTATTTTGAGTGGACCGATCAGTGAATACTGAAGCTGACGTATTACTCTAACTAATTAACAGTCTTGAATAATGGGACATTTTATTCACGAGTTTCTGATTATATGCATGAAAAGAGAATTCCGAATCTGACTTGAATTATTGGGAAAAGCTTCATGTTCCCGATTAAGAGAAGCTGGATATTCATTAATAAACCCACTATAAATGAAAAAAACAACAAATAGCTTGAAATTATATTTGGTTATTTCTATGGATACCTACTACTACTACTAAATGTGCAGGCGAGCCTTGTCCTGGACAACTCAAGCCAAGGCTCCGACACTGATGCCACTGGCGGGCCCATTGTGCCATTCCTGCTACCTAGGCATCCATGAAACCGACCCCTTCAATAAAGGCCTCAACCTTTTTCAGTGGATGTCTGCTTGTGTCTCCAGGGGCCATAACAGGGACTCCCAAGATTCGCCTGCGTAATACAGCCCAGTGTGGACACTCTAAGAGAACATGAACTGACGTTTCATCAGTCATGCCGCAACCCCTACATAGGGAACTTTCCTCTACTCCTAGATTGTAGAGGTGCTTCCTCATACAGCAGTGCCCTGTTAGGAGTCCTGCTATTTTCCTTAGCCTACTCCTTGGTAGTTCAGTGGCTGCCCTGGCGTGTCCATCAGTCCATCCCTTCAGTAGAAGTTTGGATTGTCTAGGACCCTGCAGAGCATTCCAATGAGCGAGGTGCTGATTCCTCAGCCACTTCTTCGTCTCCTTGCGTATTCTTTGTTTTGTTAGGCCCAGGGTCGGGCCCGGGCCGCAGAAAGGAGCTGCCGCCCCTTCCGCAGCCAGTGCATCCGCCATCTCGTTGCCTTCAAAACCAGAGTGGGCTGGAATCCATTCTAGCCGCACCACGTTCCGCCTTGCAAGATTAGCAAGTAGTTCTCGACATTCGTTAGCAAGTCCGGAGTTGCTGGTATACCCACTCAGGGCTTTAATTGCTGCCTGACTGTCGGAGTATATGGTTATGCGTCGATCCACATAACCTCTGTCTAGGTTTATCTGCGCACATTCCAAGATAGCATATATCTCGGCCTGATATGCAGATACACCCTCACCCAATGGTACACAAACCTGTGTTCTTGGGTTCCTGGAGTAAATTCCAGCCCCTGCTCTATCACCGGAGCATGAGCCATCTGTGTACCAGACGGTCCCATTAGGCTGTGTATTCCTCTCTTTTTCCCAGGACTCTCTATCCCGTATCATGGCCCTGTATGGGGTATCGAAGTAGTACTTACACAGGCATTCATCAGCCGCTCGAGCCAGAACTGGAATATCTTCCAGGAGCCGGAGCTTCTTGACGTGCTTGCACTCTTCCCCTCTTTGCACGTATCCCAGCCGTTTCAAGCGCAGGAAAGCCCTCCCCGCCTCAGCCTCGATCACATGGTGGAGAGACCGAAGACCAAGGATCACCTCCATCGCAACAGTTGGTGTAGTCCTCATGCAGCCAGTTGCCCCCAAACTGACCACCCTTTGAAGGCGTGCCAGTTGTGATCTAGCCGTGACCAAGGTTACCCTCGGCCACCAGACCAGAGCCGCATATGTGAGCATAGGCAGCATAATCACTCTATAGAACCATATGATCGTTTTGGGGGTCAGTCCCCACCTCGGACCAATGGCTCTCCTACAGGCCCAATACGTGTTTGTCACCTTGCTTAGGCGACTATCAAGATGAGCCTTCCATGTCAGTGATTTATCAAGGATCACTCCTAGATACTTCACCTGTTCAACCACCGGCAATGGTACTCCATCAAGATTTAGACCCTCAGGTCTCAGCTCTCTTTTTAGTGAAAGCAACTATCTCAGCCTTGGCAGGATTAACTGCAAGTCCGTGTTCGTTACACCACCCATGTACCCTATTCAGAGCCCTTTGCATGAGGTCCCTGAGAACGGTAATGTGCCTTCCAACAACAAGGACAACGATATCATCGGCATAACCAATCGTTAGAAAGCCCTCACCGTTTAAAAGGGTTATTAGCTCGTCAATGACTAGGTTCCACAATGTGGGCGAAAGAACACCCCCTTGCGGACATCCCCTAGCGACGATTACTTTTGCCACATGGTCTTTCCATGTGGCCTCTACTCTACGGTTTCACAACATGGCCCCAAGACAGTGAGTGATCATTGGCTCTATTCCATGGTTTGCCGCAGCCCCACACATGGATCCTACAGGGGTGCTGTCAAACGCCCCCTTGTATATCCAAGAAAGCTCCCAGAGCGATCATGCCATTTTCCAGCGCCTTCTCCACCTGAGTTACCAGTTGGTGTAAGGCACTTTCAGTTGACTTGCCACACCTAAAAGCATGTTGGTTGTTGTGCAAAGGATACCTAAGCCCAACCTTTTCCTTTATGTACCGATCAGCCACACTCTCCAGTGTTTTCAACACAAAGGATGTTAGGCTAATGGGTCTAAAGGATTTAGCCACCGTATATGTGGTACGACCGGCTTGGGTATGAAGACGACTTTCACCTGCCTCCACTGTTCAGGGATATACCTGCGTGCCAAACAGGCCCGAAAGATATGCACCAGAATTGTGCCAACGGCCTCCCAGCCTTGTTGAAGCAAAGCCGGGAAGATTTGGTCTTTCCCCGGAGACTTGTATGGTCTGAATGACCGTATCGCCCAGCCAAGTCATATTGGTATCGTTCGTAATGAATGTGCTGACCTAGCTGCAAAAAGAGCACTCAGTAAGCAACAAGAAGAAATTCCAATAATATCAGAAGATTACAAGCTGCACATTCAGCAAATAACAATATCACCATGGCATAATCAATGGGGTCAATATACGTCCAAGCTAGGTAGGTTAAAAATCTCTGTTAAACCATGGGTAGCCAAACTACATTTGAAGAGAAGAGAACAGGACAAATTAACAAGAATTATAAGGATTGGACAGCCACATCTTACATTCTCCTTTATGCTGCAGCGACAATAAATGATATTAGACTTTGTCTAACAATCGAGAGTAATATTGAAGAAGTCATCACGTATATGAAGATATTTTTAACAGAGTTTAACGTTCCTAGGAATATTGAATATTGATAGAAAAGGCTAGATCTTGTAGGCATCGGCCTCTTAACAATAAAAAAATATTTGGTTGATGATCTCGCTTCTCTCCTTTCGATTTTTTATAAGCGTCATTCTATGAATTGGAATTGGAAACTACTTCTTTTAAATGATAAGATTACTGAGTAGCTGGCCTGTATAGATTGTGTGTCTGAAAATTTTAATTTAAACTTCGTTTCGTTTCCAAGTAGTAGAACTCTCTTAATTGTTTGGACTACACAAAGATTTACATTTTATCAGAATTTGAGGGTAACAGGAAAGCGAAAAGAAGCCATTTTTACCGGAAAATAAAACTAAAAACTCATTTCTCACATGAATCACTTCAAAAGCACCATCGTCGTGGCTCCTGTAAAAATTACTTTCGACGTAGATTTTCATAATCGGAATCCAAGACGTATTCACGTCGGTGGAAAATTAAGAGCTAATTTTCAATACTTATAATTTGATCCATCCATTATTTTATCAAGATCGTAGCTATTATTTGAGGGTGAGGCGAATCGATCAAGTTATTAAGTTGCCACAATGCCGCTAGATGGTATTTGCGATTATTGAAACGTCAGTTGCACATTCCCTTTCCATTTATATTTAATGTATCATATATGCCCAAAAATTATGATTGACAGGTAATTTTTTATTGAATTAGGCTCGATCAATAAATATAATTTGCTAGAAGTTAGTTTGCCTAATCGAAGCACATGCTGTGATTTTGCATTAGCATAATTGCAATACTGCAAACATATTTAAGTGTGAACAATGAAAATTCTAGAAAAAGGGGGGACTGGATGAAAAATATGCGAAGCATTTCAATGAAAACTATCCACCTAACATAATTCTGTAGGCATCACTTTTAGGAAATATGAAAAAACACATCAAAAATCATATAAAAGGCGTCGTTTTTTGCTCATAGATATGTAGGTAGACGTTATAACTTTAACCCATCCCAAGAGGATGACAAAAATATATAATACGTAAGTGAAAAGTCAATAAGTTGGGAGTTACGGATAATACCAATGTAAACTTTGTTTTCACTTTGGCACTAAATCTAATCAATTAAGTGACAATGTTTTGCTGGGGACAAAAACATAGCGACCAAAAAACTGGTGTTTGACGTTTTTTTAAATGAAATGTTAAGTAGCTGGCTAAGTTTTCATGAAAATAATGTATACTCTGCAAGAAATATTATAATTGTAGGAACCAAAAATGACCGATGACATAAGGAGTTCATAATCTATAGATTGGGTGAGAAGCGAAAACAGACAGTGTATACTTTGGCAAGTTTATCTGAAACCGTGAAAGGAATGCAGTCGAAAATATTCGACATTGCCACATTTAACTATGAAAAAGTTGAAGTACTGATTATGTAGTGATAATAATTATAAATGGGTCTTTTTATTATTAACAATATTGAAAATATGATTGAACGTTAATTTTATAATGTGCTTGTCTCCTTGGATTTATTCTATTAACATTATTTTCCAATTCATGAATATTAAAAGAGAACACTTTTCCAAATTTGTTATGGGCTTCTTAAAGCTCTGGCAACGTTGTAGGAAAACCATAATGACCACACCCTCCGATTACATAATTGGTGATTTTTATCGACCAGCTGAGTTCTTATTGGCAAGCGCGTGCGTATGTTCTTCCCTCTCACTTCGTCAATTGACTGATATTGATTTATCCAGTGGCGTTTCTATTGTCAGTGACCTTTGTATTTTCAGTTTTACTTGGTAAAATAGGTACCGTACGCCATTTGTACGTTTGACAGATATACGCCATGTTTTTCCTCGTCTCTTACCGACGCCGCGTAGCTCCAGATAAACTTGCCAAACTATACTTGTCAGTCAGACGACGGCGTAAATGCTTCTCGTGGTGAGTTCGTGAACGCTGTGGTGTAGAGTTTTTTTTTTTTCGGGCCGAGATGGGAAACTCATGTTCGACTGGGTCTTTAAGCAGTACCCAGACAATGTTGGACTCATCCCCATGGAGATGCCTATCAACCAAACCCACCTCAAACTTGCCGTTTGCCGTTTGCCGAATAATGGTATTTTATTGTTCTGTGTTTTAATTGTAAAAACAGCAATGCACAAGTCCATATGCATCGTATTCCCATTAAAGATCCTTCGGTTGGTAATATTTTAGCATTGAAATAGTGTATTATAATGTCAATTATTTTCAATTTTTGTCTTAAATTTGGCTAGTAGTGGAAAAAATTGTATATACACCACGGTGGTGAAGACATTTATAAGTATCGCACCTCATTCTGCTGGGGCAAAGCCCCCTGCGAAATTATTTTGGTGCCTAGTTAATAATAATAGTCCTTGATGCACAATATACTATTTTCCACTACTAGCTGTGAAGTTGACAATTATTGCTTCTCTTAGCCAACTGAGGAGTTGAATTTCTCTATTATTGGTTGATAATTTTTTCTATTATTAACATAGATCAATAATGGACAAATTCAAATATTTTGTGAAATCAGGGATAGTAGTTCAACAAAAACTTGTGCAACATAATTTTGTATAACCAGGAGATTATTTTAAACATATTTGCTGCTTGAAATTACCAATCAAGATAAAATTATATGAGTACCTACGTTCATCATATATCAAAAATTGACAGTGTACTTGTCAGTCAGATGACGGAGTTAACGGTTCTCGTGATACGTTTGTGAATTATTTTTAATTTTTTCCTTAAAGTTGGCTAGTAGTGGAAAAAATTGTATATACACCATGGAGTTGAAGACATTTATAAACCTCGCACCTTATTCCGCTCGGGGCAAAGCCACTCGCCAAATAATCTTGGTGCTCGGTCAATAATAATAGTCTTCACCACCTTCGTGTATAATATACTATTTCTGACTAATTAGAAAAAACGATTGACTGACACGTCCTGTACAGTACATGTTAATATTATGTTTGAAAAACAGATCCAACGCCAACTTACCTTTGCTATTCGGCGCACATTTTTGGAACCATGCTGGTAAGTCAGATGTTTATGGAATATTTTTTATAATCTATTTTTCCATTAAGAAAAGAATAACCAAACATCAAAATAACATTATTGAAAACGCATTCTTCAAAATAAAAGCTATAAACCTGAGAGTTATATTTAATTTTTATTTAATAGCTACCTAATATAAACAGAGATATAGCCTGCGGAAGGGAAATTGTGCAATTAAAATTTAATAGTTTGCAAAATACCCCGTAGCGGGTTTGTAGAACAAAATGGAACCGCATATGCCGCATTACTAGCAAGGCCTTAAATTATTACTAAATTGGGGGAAGCCGTTAAGCACGACAAGCAACTTTAACTGAACTTGGCATTATAAGACACTGAAAGTTCTAGATGTACTATTCAATATGTAAATGAATTGATTAATATTTTGTATGTGATCTTAACAAAACTATTTCTCCTATTGAAACGTTGATGCAGACACAATTTGTCTCATTAGAGAGATCTTGGAAGATAAATTTAGAAAATATCTTTAGATTTGATGGTTTTCCTATACAGAATACAGTAAATTTTTTGTAATTTGGGATATTCACAAGGAAGCAGAATCATAAATTCACCTCAGTACTTCAAAAGAGAAAAATTTGTTTGTCCCTTGAAAAGCTAAAGCTATAGCTTCAAATTTTATTCGACTTAGTTGAAACTTTGTAGACATAAGACCCAAATACAGACGTGTTACATAAGAAATTAATTTTGAATACCTCTCCTTTTTAGGAAAATTAGAAAGTAAAAAAAATTTATTTAAATTGTAAGCTTTTTTAAGAGCATTCCCACTTATCATCCCTGAGTATGATTCAAAGGTTAACCTTGATGAACCTGTTTACAAAACATTAAAAGCAGCAAAAATACTAATTGCTATTAATAGCAGTAAGCCCCACAAATCCCCTGGAGAGGATTGTGTCTTCCCAGCCCTGCTACAACAGAGCTCTGTTACCTTGGGCTGATGTAATTTGGGCACTTTTTACAACATGTAAACTGGGCGCCAAGACCGAAGGGTCATTTTAATCCTATGTGTATTTTGGGCGCTAACCGACTGAAGTAAAAATCTATCAACCCTCCCTCTAAGCTTCAAACTAAAAAAAACAACAAGAAAACCCAGGCTCAAGCCCGGTTGATCAAAGTGTAACTATGTATAAAAATATCAGAAAATAAGAAATAGAAAAATAAAAAAAAACAAGAAAACCCAGGCCCAAAACCAGTTGATCAAAGTGTAACTATGTATAAAAATATCAGAAAATAAGAAATAGAAAACTATTGGGTTTTTCCAAATATTGGTGGTTAAATTGTTAGATAAGAGTTATTTTATTACTTCTTAGCGCCCAAAATACATGTCGGATTATCTACCCTTCTTGGTCAGACAGGTAAAGAAGGATGGTTAGAGCCCAAATTACACCCGCCGGTTGCCTTAACTCCTCTCCTAGTTAAGATATTCAAGATGAGATCCATGTTGGGATATATTCCAAATGGATGTAGACAAACCAAGGTTTGCTTTATTCTTAGGATTGGCAGTTATATGGACATGTTTCAATAACCAAGATAACTTACTAACCCACTGAAAGCCAGTAACCAAAAATTCTGTATTCTATGCAGTTTTTTTGTTTGAATTAGAGTAGGTACTTATATTTTGTCATTATTGCAAAATATTAAACTAGATATTAATTGCACACATGGTTGGATAAATAATTCTATTTCAGTAAACAATACAAAAATATCGTGAATTTACTATTTTACACCGAACAATACTGAATCGTATGCCTCGATTTAAACATGCTTTATGTATATTATCCACTCAACACGAATATAACGCGTAACCGTACAAGTCTTTATCATTTTTAATGGAGTTATAATAGTTCAAATATTTGCATTCATAAAATTCACTCAATCATGCTATGATCGAGCTATTGAGTTTAGTCAATGAAAGTAGTTTATCCATATGGGGAAAACAAATTTTTATTGTACTAATACTACGTCAAAAAAAGTACGATAAAACACAAAATATATATTATTCATTCAAACTCATTGTATCGCCTTCAAACTGGGCCCCTTCCGAGATAATTCACTCGCGAAAACGAATAATCTAATTATCAAAACATTTTTTGGAACGCTTATATTCAGGAGTCTTGAGGCAAATTATCTTTTTTGTTTTTTATCTACTTAAAGCGGATGTTTCGAAGTGGTAATTTCAGTTTAGGTAAGAGAAAAAAAGTCAGTCGGAGGCATACTAGAGAAGTACGCGTGAATGTTGTATAATATTTTGACAGAAGCGTTGTGGGCCTTTTGAGATAATGCGTTATCGGATGCAAAATTCATTAGTCTTCTTTTCACAAATCTCATCGACAAATCTGATAATACTCTTTATTCACTGTCTTACTTCCTGGTAAGAATTCCGGGTGCACATCGCGATAATCGAATGAAACTGTCAACTTCAGCTTCACTTTTCATCGACTTGATGTGCTTTTTTTGTTTTGTTTTAGTTGGAAGGTGCAATTCCGAAAAATGTTGACTGGTTCATACGTTATACTCGTTCCATGCCCCAACAATCGCCTAAAATTGTATACGAATTTTTTTGTGAGACACAGAAATCACACGGCTCTACCAACACGAGATTTTCAGTCATTACTTACCTTCATTTTAGCGGAATTCAGTTGAAGATGTCGATAGCCGGCCAGAGCGAGGCATGTTTTTGATATATAGTTTATTTACGATAAAAAGACGTTGAAGCTGCAAAACAAAATATTGTGATATTACCAAGCTGTACCTTTTTTCTTTTCTTAACAAAAACTAGAAAAGTTAATCTGAAGTTAGATTGACAGTCTTAATAATAATGAATACACATAGGGAATACTATTACTAACGTATCTTACAGCAGTAAGCGGGAGAAGCGGGCCCCCATTTCGGCATTCTCGTTCAAAATAGCTTAACAAAGATGTTACCATCTCTCGACATTTACTGTTCAGCTGCTTCGGCATTTTATTAACTACACACCGCAGATTTACCTAAATAATTAGTTATGAAAATAACTGTTTTTAAATCTTAAAAAAGCGATGCTTTTAAAAGCACCAAAAAAACTTGTGAATAATAGACGATGGACAAATGTCAATAAACGTCAAAACAAACTGGGGAATTTTACCAGTTGGTCTGCCAACGTCTTGAAGTTTTGCCAACCCGTTGCCTGTAAACTGCCCTGGCTGTTGCGGATAAATTATATTTACGGTTGGTAAATTAATATTTATTCTGATAAGCTGACGTCAAATGACGTGAAAATTACGTCATCGCCCTTTTATCGTAAAAATCCTTTAGTCGATTCACCGTAAACCGTTTACAACATTCTCAGCGGTATATTATATTTATAATGCAAATTTTAAGACAGATTTTTATTTTGGGATTTTTATTTACTGTGAAAATTACAAATCGTAGTTGAGATAAGCTAACAAAATAGAGCACTGTAAACCAAATAAGTGACAAATGGTGGTCAAAGTCAGCGTTAATATAGACGAAAATTTAGACAGGATGTAAATTTACTTACTCTTTATGTACTCTGAAACAGCATTTCTCAAAGTGTAGGTCGCGACCCGGCACCGGGCACTGAGCCGCGGCAAAAACTGTAAAACAAAGTTTACTTCTATTACTTACTAAAGTTTTAAATGAAGATTATGTTTTTTTTAATTACTTATGTTTTTGTTGTATAACTATTTTGCAATTTTTGCTTGTGAAATAAACAAACAACTAACTTTATTTTTATGGGAAAATTAAATCATAAGATTAGTCGCCAAACAGTTTAAAACCTCGTACCGGTTCGCAGTCAAATAAGTTTGGGAAACGCTGCTATAAAACGACTTTTTTCTCTTAATTGACCTTTAATTAGGTGCCGAGATGACACTTGATTTGTTTATAACTGATAAATAGTATATTGTGTCACAAGAGCAGAAAATGAGCTTTAGCAGCTCAAGATTATTAGATGCACGAGCGAGCGTTGGGAAGCGAGGGAAGCTGATAGTTGGGAGCTGCTAAATCGTTTCCTACATGTGTAACACACAACTGTTTTTGTTCTACCGAATAAACCAAAAAAACAGGAAAATATAACAAAAAACTTTAGCATTCACAGACGTTTATGTGAAACAACAAATTATTCAAGTGACTTGGTGTTATGCTCTTGGGCTGCTAAACAATACTTTCCGCCCTATTTTTGGTGCTCATATGATAATCTCGCCATCTGAGGAGATAATTTCTCAAATATCTTCTGACCGGTTCTTAAATGAGTGATCTAAGCTGCGGTTAAGATGGTTTCGTCCAAAAACGTGATGGGATCTGTCTTATACAACTGAATACCTGCCATTTTATTAATAACCAGAGAGTATATTGTATGCAAAAAGCGTAACATCATTTTTGGTTATTAAGGAAATGCTCTTTCGTCTGCGTCAAATTGCACATATTTCTATTATTATTTCTTGTATGTAACATAAAACAAATGCAACACGTTACGTATCAAAATGATATAAATAAAGGGCTATGAAGAAAGTATAATGCCCTTGAGGCTCTGTAGAGAATTAACAGTTAAATTTTGCCGGAAACACTATGAATAAAGACAAGTTTAACTCAAATGAAGTGGAAGTTTTGGAATCGATGTAAAAAACACTGAAAAAAACACTGAAATGCAATATCGGCGAATAAGGTTCGGTCTGCGTCGAGAGTCTTTTTGTTGAACCACTAATTTTATTTATGTGTATATATTAATTTGGGAGATTCTAAACATTTTTATTATGATAAATTTGGGTTGTTTAAATTCTTTCACTGCGTCATAATGACACTGAGCGAAGTCAGGTCAAAACAGCCTGGTCCAACATCCATAATTTCTTATCCAGCTTAGTCAACAAATAGGGAAAGTAACTCACATTTTTTTTCAAATGTTTTATGAAATATGGAGGTTTGCATGTACTCTTAAAATCAAATGTTTAAATGGAAGATATGAAAATCAGATCATAAAATGTCAAACTTTGGAAAAATTTACCAGAATAAGTCACGCTCGTCATAGTAACATCAACAAAACAAATAGATTTTATTGGTCCATACCAAAGATGTGACATTTTTTGGATAACATAAGTAAGAATTGATTGGTTGCTTGTGCTGTAAGTAGATTCCAAAAAATTAAAGTTGGATGGAATCACTTCTTTTATTAGCCACCTTTTTGACATCCACTCACAGCACAATCAATTGAATAATTAACCTTATTAACCAATCAATTCTTACAATTTTTTTTTCGGAAACTGTGGTCGGAACCCAGCCGCAATGCAAATTTCCATAGTTAGATCTAATATTCACATTTGGGAGTGAGTTGTGACGGTGTTTTTGAGTTCCAAGTCATCTGCCACTGCTTCAGTTCAGGGAAAAAGATTAAAGTCACTTGGCGCTAGGTCGGGACTATATGCTGGGTGCTCAAAGATTCACTTATGGTGAACCTTCGATTTTCCTTAATCACTTGGTCAATTCATTGAACAAGGTCGTCTGTAGCCACAGACTTGCGTCATTGACCCCCTCTTCGTCATGAACATCCGTTCGGCCATTGACGAACAACACCATCACTCATGAAGCTTCCTCCATACACTCGAGCGATGAATTTTCTCAGCACTGTTACCTTCTGATTGCAAGAAACGAATAACACTTCGCAATTCACCCTTGGTGGGAGAACCAATAGTGACAGCCATGTTTACCTGACTACAGCTCAACACAAAAAGGCGTGTTGCCGTGTTGGTCTCGCCATGTGACAGAATGTATTGAAGAGGAGATGCGCAGTCGCCTACTACGCACACTAGTTTCCTCGAGCATGTCTGGCCTTCTTCGTACTATGCGATCGGAGGTTGAAAAAAAAACGACCCTCGTACATAGAAATACAGAACAATCTTCACTTTAAAATATTGCGATTTGAATCAACTAGCCACAATAAAATGTTGATATTGAGAGAGATTCAGGCTGTTGAACAAGAAATTTTTATTTTATTTTTTTATTTACGAATCCGCATTAGCCTCAAGGGCTATTAGCGGTCTGTAGCTATTTATTGTGTTTGTTTAATATTTTGGATACATATAGACATGTCACATGTTTTAAAGTACTTTTAAATTTTATGGTAAAAGTTTGAGATTTGCAGATATTTAATAAGGTTTTTCACATTACTGCTGTTGTTTAAAGTATTTTCCAGGGATTCACTTATGTTGCATGCTAGTCTGTTGGTATGATATAGCGGACACTCAACTAAAAAATGTTTCACTGTTAACGGCTGCTCACAAATAACACATTCTGGTCTTGGTGTTCGGGAAAGTAAGTATTCATGAGTAGCTCGAGTATGACCTAGACGTAACCTTGTGATGATGATTTGATGTCTTCGATCTTCGGTAAAAGTTAGCCAGGGTGTTATGTAGGGTTTGATTTCCCTAAGTTTTGTGTGTGAGCTCCTCCAAGTGTCATTCCATTTTTGTTTTGCTTTATTGCTAATGAATCTTTTTAGGTCGGTGTATAAGGGCTTAATGATTGGTGTGGTATTAAGAAGTGCTGCTTTTTTGGCAAATTGATCGGCTATCTCATTACCTTTTATGCCTATGTGTGCAGGAACCCACAGGAAATGTATGGTTTTTCCTATCGATTGAAGTTGATGAAGTTCTTGTTTGATCATCAGTACGATGAGGTTTTTCGAATAGGTGTTTCTCAATAATTTTAAGGAGTTTAAAGAGTCTGTGAGTATAACTGTCTTTTCGTAGTTCGATGTTGTTACGTACTTCACTGCTTCTAATATTGCATAAAGTTCTCCCGTTAGAATTGTTGCATATTTCGAAAGTTTGAATTGTGTGTTGTTTGTAGGTGTTACAATGGCTGCTCCTACTCCGTCATTTTGTTTGGATGCGTCAGTGTATATTTCTGTATAATTGGGATATTTTTGCATAGTCTCGCTAAAATGTTGGATGAAGGTTTGTATACTTGTGCCGTGTTTGTTGAAACATGAAAGATGAGTGTTTATATGTGGTGGCTTCAATTGCCAGGGTGGAGTGCCTCAAAAATAACAGCTAATCCTCTTATTTTAACTCACCATCACACATTTGATAAAAATGTAAATCCAGTCTCACCTAACATTCAAACAGAGCCATTTTACGTTAGAATCCAGCACTATAAAAACAGTCTCAATATATCCAACATTTCTTCTCTAAAAATCGAAACTATAACAAGAAATTTTTATTTTTGTTTTTTATAATAACTTAAACGCTTTTTGACGTGTATAAGCAAAAATTTGATGCTGGGGGTTTTTGGATATAAGTAATCATAATTTTGTACCCATTTCGATGTATTTTGTAGAGGGCGCGCCACATAGGCCACGTATGCGGCATAAATGTACGCAAAACTTTTTGCCCTTTACATTAGCGCTACTTTTGTAAAAAATAATTAAAGCCACATCACTACAACAATAAGAGGTATATCTGTTAGTATCCCCAAATCTTAACAGTTTTACAGACAATCACATTTTAGTGATTAACTACATGATTATTATTTAATGAAATTACGTTCGAAAAATGTAGTTGTGTGTATGATAATTATTTTTTTCAGTAGTTCCCATACCCCAAAAACCTCCAGCTTCAAATTTTTGTGCATATACGTCAAAAAGCGTTGAAGATATTGTAAAAACCGAAAATTAAAATTCCATATTTAACGTTTAATATCAACATTTTATTGAGGCTATATAGTTGATTTAAATCGCAATATTTTAAAGTAAAGATTGTACTGTACTTCTATGTACAATTACTTAGGGACTACCCTGTATATAATCTTTTTCGTAAAAAATTTTATCCTGTTCAACTATGTCACTTTTGCTTTTCACAATACGTACATTTTATAGGTAGATTCCTTATGGCCCTCTTACAATTAACTGATAATTATGAACACAGTTGTTTATTTTGTTAATTTTTAAAAAATCTCTGAAGAGAATTCTCGTGTACATTGTTTTGTCTTGCGTGTATTCAAACTCTTTGATAGTTCTTTTGGGCGTAGTAAGAATATATTTATACATTCGTTAAATAAGAGAGAATACTTATTTTGTTATACCTTATGGCTCTGTATCTTTTGGCATTTCAAAAGAATCGAGAAAATTTATTTCAAGGGAAAAATTATGCCTACAAGTTGGGTGACTTAATTAGTTTCCTTTTTCAAATAAAAAGTTGGGGTGAAAGTCTTAAATTCTTTTACGAATCCCAAACTTTGCTTTTACTTTTGGTCTTTAATTGAATTTGTCATCATATTTTGTTCATGTAGCCCTTTCACTGACCGAACAGAATACACTTAACTATGGTTTCTTTGGAGATACTTTTAAAAAATATATGCTACTAGATAATATAATATGGAACAGTTTGTTAATCAGTCGAAGGGTTACTAAACGTGAGCTAACTTCCGAATTTTCATCAATGTATAATGTAAGTTAATCTTCACTGTCACATTAGAGAGCATCTCAATTATAGATAACGATATACGGAAAGGGAGTGTTTTGTGCGGGCAGCTTATTATATAGTATATTATTAAACGAGCAATTTATGATAGCCATAATTCACGATGGGTGACGTTTGCGTCACGAGCCGCAGGCGAGGGGCGCAAGTCACCCAAGTGAATTATGGCCATAAATTGCGAGTAGAATACTATACTTTGTCCACGACACTTAATTTATTTATTAATAAATAAAAGTCAGTAGCGATTTGGCATATTACTAACCTCAAAATGTTGTGGCA
The DNA here is from genome assembly GCA_910591695.1 of Galerucella pusilla. Taxonomy (NCBI): domain Eukaryota; kingdom Metazoa; phylum Arthropoda; class Insecta; order Coleoptera; family Chrysomelidae; genus Galerucella; species Galerucella pusilla. Next base: position 2,529,876 of record CAJUYI010000001.1, on the reverse strand, counting down.
TCTACTTCAAATAATTTGACATATATAGAGATGGACGATACTGTAGAAAGTATCAATACAACGTACCGTTATAAATATATTGTTTTAAAATACTTAATATTAGAAAATATCGTTATGAAAAGTATCAATACTAAAAATTACAATATTTTATAGATACAATATATGTCAGAAACAAATTTCCTGAACAAAATACACAGATTTAATAGTTTATTTCATATTGTATTATGAACCATAATTCACGACAGTTGATATATGGGTACCATATACCTTTAGTTAGGAGGTAAAATATTGACTTATTATTAGGTGGTCGTGGACAAACATAATACACATAGATTCAAAAGTTTTGCATCACCCTAAATCTCCGAAAAAAAATGTGTTCATTATAAATGGATCAGAGATTAATCAAATAATTAGTTTTAATAAAAAAAAAACGTGTATATTTGTCAAAAAATTTTATTATCTAATAATAAACTTGCTTTAAACATAAAAAGTATTCTTAGAAATTAAATAAATTAAATACAAATTGATTCATTTTAAAGAAAAGGTTAAGTGAGAACCTGCATGAGAACTTTTAATAAAGAGTATTTCCACCTCTAGATTTTATGCAAGCTTGAAGTCGTCTGCCCATGCTGTTTACCAAATTATTGATATTCTGTTGAGGAATATTTCGCCATTCTTCTTGTGCCGCATGAGCAAGCTCTTGTACACTCCTGGGTGGATTTCTGCGTGCTGCCACTGCCCTGGCAAGCATGTCCCAAGCATGTTCTATGGGATTCATGTCAGGAGATAGGCAGGCCAGTTCAAACGATTGATCCCTTCAGTTTCAAGATACTCATTTACAGCTCTGGTCCTACGAGGTCGGGCGCTATCGTCCATAAAAACGAAGGAATTGCCAACAGCTGCGCGTCATAGTCTCACGTGAAGAAGTAGAATCTTTCTGAGATACCTATCACCAGTCTTCGTTCTCTGCACATGAATTCATTCTATGCGATCATTTAACATGATACCAGCCCAAAACATAGCACTTCCTCCTCTGAAGGGCGGCACGGGACGAGCATGGGCAAGCTGAGCAACTCTCGTTGGATCCCGCTACACACGTATTCGATGGCTATCTTGTACCAAACAAATCCTTGTCTCGTCGGAAAAAAACACCGAATTCCAAAATTCTTGAGGCAAGGCCGCGTGTTCTTGAGCCCACTGTAGTCGGCGAACTCTGTGCTCAGGTTGTAGTCTGGGCACTCTTATTGGTCGGCGACACCTCAAACCTGTCGCAAGTATTCGTCTTCGTAATGTCGAGATCGATACTTGAACTCCCAACGCATGTCTCATATCTCTTTGGAGTGCTGGTATTGCCATGGTCGGGTTTCTTCGGATAGTTAAGTGGATATAGCGGTTCTGCCGCTGATTAGTAACTCGCCTTCTACCGCTCCTAGGTCTATCACGAAGAGAACTGGTCTGGAGATACCGCTTCCATACACGAGACACATCTCTTTGCCAAACGCCAACTCTGTTTGCCACGAACCTTTGAGAATGACCTTCTTCAACTAAAGCTACTATTCTTGCACGGTCAATCTCACTTGACTTGACGATTCATGTTTGCACTTAAAATCGTAAAAATCAAATGCTTTGAATGTTAAAATGATCGCACCAAAAATGTTATCTTACAAAAAAACTGTAAACATCTGTATATCACAAAAAATATGGAACATATTGAAATGGTAAACATGCCAACAAAAGATTGTTAGCGCAAAAAAATTCCTTCGCATCCGAAGAAGGTGATGCAAAACTTTTGAATCTATGTGTAGTATATTATTAAACAAGCAATTTATGATAGCCATAATTCACGATGGGTGACGTTTGCGTCACGAGCCGCAGGCGAGGGGCACAAGTCACCCAAGTGAATTATGACCAAAAATTGCGAGTAGAATACTATACTTTGTCCACGACACTTAGTTTAATTATTAATAAATGAAAGTTAGTAGCGATTTGGCATATTACTAACCTCAAAATGTTGTGGCAGCTACTTCAAATAATTTGACATATTTAGAGATGGGCGATACTGTAAAAGTATCAATAGATACAACGTATCGTTATAAATATATTGTTTTGAAATACTTAATATTAGAAAATATCGCTATGAAAAGTATCAATACTAAAAATTACAATATTTTATAGATACGATATATGTCAGAAACAAATTTCCTGAACAAAATACACAGATTTAATAGTTTATTTCATATTGTACCCCCATCTCTAGTCGTGAATTATGAACCATAATACACTACAGTGTATTATGAACCATAATTCACGACAGTTGATATATGGGTACCATATATCTTTAGTTAGGAGGTAAAATATTGACTTATTATTAGGTGGTCGTGGACAAAAATGTTTAAATAGGTTTAGTTCTAAACAGTGCCGTCATATTTAATAGCTATAAATGAGGAGCTGTGTCATATATTTTTATTTAAATAAAATATTATTAAGTAATTTTTTTTATTTCAGGTAAGTGGAAAAATTATCATTCCGATGAAATTGGAATTCAGTGACCGTGAGTATTGAAGTGGTAATTTTGTTTTAAAATTTTCATTAAACACAATTTGTTGTTTCAAACTGTTTTTGAATTATCGTCACATTTTTGTGCGAATCTTTATGCGATATCTGTATCTGTATCTGTATCTGTAAGAATTTGAAGGGTGAGGACCCCCACAGCACACAGATAGAAGGGAGAAGATGACGGAGAGTGTGTGAGGGACCGCCACCCGCTTTAAAGTATGCTAGGGTAGTGATTCCAAGGCGGTAGTAACGGCGAGATTGAGGTGGGTTTGGATGGTAGGCATTTCCGTGGGGATTTGTTGTTCTGTTTTTAAGTATTTGTTGTTATAGCGGCAACAGAAATACATAATTTGTGAACATTTCAACAGTCTAATTATTACGGTTCATAAGATACAGCCTGGTGACGGGCGGACTGACAGACAGACTGACGGACAGAGAAATTTTAGTGACAGGGTCCTGAAAGCTAAAAAAGATGGTGGAACATATACCTTGTTTTTAAACTAGGAGGAGCATTTTAAGAAACCTCACTTACAGCACTAAAAGATTAGGAGGGTGTTCCGAAAGGGTAGTCTTCAGACTTTTCCAATGAGGGATCAATCCAAGTCTAGAATTTGAATAATCATTGGCCACAGGTCATGGCGAAAGTTGTATCCAAATGTCACATTATTGTGAACAAAATGCAGGGTTATCACAAGTAATTTATGTCAAATTGTATGATATAAATATGTACAAAAGGCTACTGTATGTTTGAATTATTACTAATTCACATTTGAGCACGAACTAGAAGTCAACAGTAGTTTTGATATCGAAAAATACCATAATTATGTACTGTAATGTGAGTGAAACTTGATGTTGAAATAGGTATTTACAATAAATAAATTTTACTTGGAAATTTATATTATTAACAAGAAAAAACAAGAATAGATTTTGTTTATCAAACTGAATAAATAATAAAAATAGCACTTAACTTAGTTGGAATATAATAAAACAACAAACGTGAAAAAGATGTTCCTAATAAAGATTGAAGTTATAATATTTTCATATAAACACAAAACTGACAAATATCGTTGTCAATTGTATCAAAAAAACTGTGTGAAGCGGGTGGCAATTTAAACAATCACTAGACTGCAGAAATCCCAACTTAAATTCAAATTGCTCCTCTTAGTGTATGTAGGTATACATCTCTCTGTGTAAGTTCCGTTTTAATCCAATACAAATCTATCATTTTTTTTTGTTAAAATATAATTATTGAACATAAATAATTTAACTCCAAATGAAAGCTCGTCATGTACACCACAAACGAGTGTATCAGTTTTGAAGTGATATCGCATAACATATTCAGTTTCAATCAAATGCTCAACGTAGTTATTTCCATAATAGGAAACTTCACTGATCCTCGCTCAGGGGAGTGTATCAATATAAATTTGGAAACCATAAAACTAGCTGAATCTAATGAATTCAATTATTTTGGGTAAATATTAAAATATACGTTGTTATTATCAAAGGAAACAATGGCATATTTTGTGTTTTGATTATATCTAGTGAATATGCTCTTTAAAATTAGGACCGGAATCAGCAGTATGTGACAAATATTTAAATTTTATTTGGATAATTATAACAAACAGTAAGATTGAAATGCTGATCTTTCCGTTTGATTAGATTTTCTGTTAGTTGTTGGAATTATCTAGTGCCTCAACACAGATAATTCAAAGGGTATTTACGTTACTGGTTACTTAGCACGAAATATTCCGCATTCGGCGGGTGCAAAGCTGATGCTGCCCCTCTCAAACGTAAACGCATCTTTTATCACAACCATTCCGCAGACGGTATACAACTAACCGCTTCACTATGTTTGCTTAGTACCTCTAAAGTTTGCTTTATGATGTGAATAATTCTATTTCTTGTGTACCTTCCATCTCATTTTGTTTTGGTTGAAATTATATTAAATATTTATAACTAAGGTCACCTTACATTGTACCGTTTAGGCCCATCAATTCCGTGCAAATAATTTATGAATTCGGTCTAGCACTGCATAGATCTCGGCAAATTAGTAATTATTATTTAAATATGAATTTTCAGCAAACAATTTACTATTTTTTAGTCACAATTTCTGCTTGGAACTTTATTTTCATTTGTATAAGTTTAGTTCACTTATATCTGACTTTTCAATACTTTGAAAATTATGTTCAAGTTACATGGTTTCAATAGACATCTTGCGAAATTTTTGATTTTACTGAAATTAAAGTCTAGACATAGCAATAGATCATCCGCCTAAGAATGTCTTCAAATTCCTGAATTTAAAGAAGTTAGAAGGGGCGACGACCCAGCACTGTAGTGGAACGCGTTCGATGCGATAATTACAGTCAAGCAAGGTCGGACATGGTTAGTACTTGGATGGGTGACGACCATGCCAGGGAAAACCATCGTATGGGGCCCGTACGCCGTACAGCCTGCAGCGGACTAGCATATCACAGCTCGCAGGCATTATACCAATGAGCACGAGGTATAATGTAGATATGCCGTCTTTCGGAGGAGACGTAAAACCGAGGTCCCGAGTCCATGGATGTTGGGCTCGTTAAAGAACGCTACCACTGGTTGGAACACTAGTGGGTTCGTTAAAATTTCCGGTTAAGGGTAGAGTGCTCCCGGCGTCGGTGATTAGCCACAGTCGCAGAAATAGACCGACGTTAAATAACAGAATAAAAAAAAAAAAAAAGAAGTTAGAAGGGTTTGAAATTCATAATATTTAAGCGCGCGAGTCAGTTCAAAGTAAATAATGGAGTAACGTCATAGAACAGTACATACATATACAGGGTGTACCAACCTTACGACAAACTTCGGTATATGGGTTATTTTAAGAGATATCAAGAAATGTTATCAACAAAAATAGTAGATGTGTTGGAGGTCCATATTTTGAAATTATACAGAGTACTGCATAACTCCATTACAAACCAATGTAACCAATCCGAATTCGGTATAATATACAGGGGTTCCTGTTTAACAAATCATATGTTTGGTTTGTAACGGAGTTATGCAGCACTCTGTATAGTTCGATATGATTTCAAAATATGGACCTTGAGCACATCTACTATTTTTGTTGATAACATTTTTTGATATCTCTCAAAATAACCCATATACCGAAGTATGTCGTAAGATTGGTACACCCTGTATGTATGTAGGCTATGTATATCGCATGTAGCTCTAAGTTTGTTATCAGACAAATAGGATACATGTTTGGAAAAGAAGTGAAATAAGAATATAGAATGCAAGGGAACAAAAATTATAAATGCTGCATAACCACTAAGCCTAAGGATTAAATGGGGTATGGGAAAAAAACCAGCGTGGTTCAACCAGAACTGGCTGGTATCTCAATTGCCACAAAAGAACTAACCAGATAAGGAATTTCTGGCAAAAACATAACAATCTGCACAGATAGGAGACAAGCCCTATTAGCCTTGAACAGACAACGTGTTATATCGGGGCTAGTACTAGAGTGTCACTAAGATTTAGCTAACGCCTCGGCAGATAACAGTATTATCCTGAGAAGGGTTAAAGAGCACGACAGGAGTAAAGGTAATCGCATTGCCGGAAAGCCAGGAAAGCGGCTGGACTAAACATTTTAGGACCCAGTGACACCTACGGCTTGACGACTCCGACAATTACGGAACTATATAGCCAAAAGTTACACCCATGCTCAATCCCTTAAGAGATGGGATGGAACCAAAGGATACAGTCTTGCCAGTATCACCCTGGGCGACCCTGGGAAGCTGGCGTCGAAGAAATATTTGGCGATGACAAAGAAAAACCTACGTTTAACAGTAGGATTTCTGACTGGCCACTGTCAACTAAGGAAACACCTCAATACTATCATGCTAGTGGACACACCTCTATGTAGGATGTGTGAACAGGAAGATGAAACTGTCAGGCATGTCTGATGCGAGTATCCGGAAATATCGTCGATAAGAGAGTGTGTGTTCGGTGAATCTTGGCCTACACCTGCCGATATAAAGGAGATATCTCCTAGTGACCTGTCCACCTTCCTGGGAAGGACAGGATGGACGATGACAAATCCTCGGGATGATGTACAATTGGTCACATGTGGCCTAAGTGCTGTGAGCCTACACTCACCCTCCCTACATTACAGATACAGAACCCCGGAGAAGTGTTTTATACAAGTCCCCAAAAATTATTTTAAACGGAGAAAATTATGGATTTGGCAGGTAAGACGTGAATACAAAGAATTTTAATGGCTTCTACAATATATGTCTGTGAACATAATGTTGATATAATTATCTGAGTATAAAAATCCTACAGAATGAGCCAAAATAAAATTTACAAAATATATCTACAAAGTAAGCTAATAGGCGCGATTTACCATGACAATAATTAATGAAAACTATAATTATTGGTACCTATGCTTCTGGTATTTTAATTGTAATTATACATTATTTAACACGTGGGAGATTTGAAATGCTATAAAATTGAACTAATTCCTCACTAATGCAAGATGTCTATAGTTGTGCTTGCAGAGCATTATTTTTATCTTATATTGGGACCACCATAGAAGCAGGTGCTATGCTCTGATATGACTTTTGATGTTCTTCTGTTTTAATCAAAATTACCATTATTCAAATATTTGAATAATTTATTTCACATCTACCCTTTAATCTTCGAAAAGCTCGATATTTTTACTTTTACCTCCTTCCGATGCAGAATTTCCGCCAGGGAAGTGGATTATATATTCATATTAATGACTAGATTATCCAGAAGATTCATTTTGAAATCTGAAGGTACCCAACCGATTCATTATACGCATATTGTAATACAATAAAACTATAGCGAAAATATAACTATGTAGTTCATAATGTTCCCATGTTTTAAGCTATAAGCAATAGGATGAACGAACAACTGGAAGTATTCCTTTTAGAAAAATAGGAGTTAAAGAAGTAATGACACCGTAAATTTAAGGAAAAAACCCCATCGCATATCTGGTGATGAGGCATGTGCTTACGATTACGAGATAGACATCCATCTATTCATTTATACGTTTGAGTTGTGCTCAACAGCCCAGGTACTTTGTACCATTACCCATGTCATCTACTTCCATTCCACTTCAGTTTCCTGGGCTTATTGTGGATCCTCCTAGTGTTCTGACTACAGCTGTATTATTAGCTCATACAGGTTCTTTACTGGTTGATTGTAGAAGTCTTCTGGAGTTATTTGGGGTCTACCAAACAGTTTCTGCCTCCTTTGGTCCAGCGTCTCACAGTTGCATAATATATGCAGAGCTGTTTCGATGTCCTTTTTGCATCTTCTGCATGTGAGGTCTCCGTTATACAGTCCTATCTTGTTCAGGTGCTCCTTTGTGAGAAAGTGTCCCGTGAGAAGCCCCGTTATGTTGCGTAGTTTGTTCCTGCTCATTGAGAGCAGTTTTTTCGCTACTTTTTCTGATGGTTCTTTTATGAATTTCTTCCTATATGTTTGCCTGGGCCTATTCTTCCAGTGTTTATTGTGTTGTTCTTTTACCTACCCTTTTAACCATGACCTAGTCTGGGAATGCCCACAACTGGTTCGGATCCGTTCATCAGGGTTGACGATCCTGCTCTTGCCAATTCGTCAGCTTTTTCATTGCCAGCGATTCCTTTGTGACTTGAGACCCACTCCAGTGATACACTGTTCCGAGTCGCTAGTCGCCAGCTTCGTGTCTTACCACCCACCAGTTTAAGTAGTTGTAATGATTGTATCAATTCTTCTCCAAAGTGCTTCCGTCTGAGTCCTTGTAAGTTATTGCCGAAGCAGAGTATGTGAGTAGGTGTTTTATCATAGAGTTCACATTTCCTCTACTCTACTCTACTCCACTCCATTAACTTTGCCCATTTTGTGCAGATGCTTTCTCAGGGTGCAGTGTCCAGTTACATGACCATTTACTGTCTTCAAATATCTCTTATCGAGGGGTGATAATAGGGGGGAGGGGGTTAAAGTAATAACGTCTACATATGAGCAAAAAAACGTACCCGTTTATATGATTTTTGAAGTGTTTTTTCATATTTCCATACAAATGACGCCTTCAGAATTATGTGGGGTGGAAAGTTTCAATGAAATGCTCTGTATATTTTGTGACATAGTAATGTAGTGCAGGAAGTAGTTGATTCTTCTTAAAATTTCTATTTTAGTGGCAAAAAATAGCATATTTATCCTTTGTTTCTGTAATTTTTTGAAGACAATGTCAACAAATACATATTGTATATTGAAACAAAAATAATAGTTATTTATTATACAAGTGCGTGAAGTTATACTTTTGTACACGAGTCGTGAAAATGCAAGGAACGAGCGTAGCGAGTGCCTTTTTCGCAACGAGTGCGCAAAAGTTCTTCACGCACAAGTGTCATACAAAAGTTTATCTACGAGCACATGAGCACAAAAGTTTATACAACAAACGACTAAATTCAAGGCAACTAGATAATCACGTAGCTAAAAAAGAGTGTTAAAATGAAAACCCCATTTAAAAAGCATTGGTCATTTACGAACGCTTTTAGGTGTTATAATGAAAGACCCATATAAAAAGCATTGTTCATTTACGCACGCTTTTTAACTATGTATAATGTATGATTTCACACATTTTTTTGTTTCGTAAATGCCTAATTTTAAAGGTGATAGTAGATAAATAAAATTTTCCAATAAGTTCGATCCATCCCGTTAAAATGTTTATTCTAATTCTAATAATTATATTCTAAACTGGAACAGCACTTCCAAATGATTTTTAACCAAATTTAGGGATTATTTGTTGCCCGTCATATTTCCTGTTTTACACGATCGGGCTTGTTTATCAAAGCACCAGTAAATGTGTTGACAGTTTAATTTTAATGGTTATCGATGGTTGAATAGTATATAGAGAATAATGGGATGTTTCCAATTAGTGGCAAAAATGAATAGACATTCTGAAGAAATTATTTTTGTGAAATAAGATAAATATTAAAATTAGATCACTTAAGATAAGATAAGATAAGATATATGAGGCTATGTGCTTCTAGGAGCCTCTCCACTGCGACCTTTGCAGATCTATTGAATGTGCCCTTCTGTTATTCTAGAGTTCCTTGCCTAGGCCCTTCCTTATTATTAGACTTCGAATGACAAACCTCAGGTCTTCCATATCCTGGGGGGGTTTCATTGAAAACCACAGCCTGGTCAGGCCTTCGCAATAGCACAGTATGTGTACTGAGGCTTCCTCATCTTCTTGGCAAAACCTGCATATGGTTGTGTCTGCCAATTCATGTGATGGTTAAGTCTACAATGCCTGTCAAGTACACAACCATGATGTTAAACACAATCTTCTGGGTATGCAAAATTATATTGCTGTGGTTTTTTTTGAATTACTATCCCTGAATTCTCAAAATATTTGAATTTGTCCATTATTGACCCACTAATCGAGAAATTCAACTTCTCAGTTGGCTAGGAGAAGCAATATTTGTCAACTTCACTGCTAGTAGTGGAAAAAATAATTTAGTTGGATGATAATTTAATTAATGTGGTCAAATTAAAATATTTTGAAAATTCAAGGATCTATGTATGTATCTATGTATTTGTGATTTTTGGGGTGACATTCACTGAGACCTAAAAGATCTATTGTGCCCCCTTACTTCTACTCAGTTTCTGAGGAGAGTCTCAGAAACTAGTAGTTCCTTTAGTCCTGTTTCCCGGAGGAATTTTAGGATGTCTGCAGGCTTCAACTTGGGCAAATGTTTTAGAATTTTTCCTCTTAAGGCAAGCACTGCTTGTGTTTTACGATTACGCCCCTGCTTTGCAGTACCACCTGCTGAATTCTATCCAGTAATCTCCCAGGTGCTGTGCTCTAGGATTCTGGAGTGCTGTGCAGTTGGAAAGTATGTGGATGGAGGTTTCTTCTTCCATTCCACAAAATCTGCATTCTTCTTCCTCCACTATTTTGAGCTTTTTCAGGTGCCCATTCAGGCGACAATGTCCCGTTAGGATCCCTGTCAAAACTCTTAGCGCAGTTTTACTTTGACTTATGCATTATTTTGATCTCAACAGGTTGTAGTCACCCAGAAGAGTCTTTGATTGTATAAGTCCTACTAGATCTTTCCAATGGTCAGATCTTCTCTTTTTCTTACAAATGACTGATGACATAACGAGTACGTTCATAATTATATCGAAAACTGACAGTGTACTTGTCAGTCAGACGACGGGGTAAACGCTTCTCGTGGTGCGTTTGTGAATTCTTCTCAATTTTTGTCTTAAATTTGGCTAGTATTGGAAAAAATTCTATATTCACCATCGTGGGGAAGATATTTGCACCTTATTCCGCTCGGGGCAATGACCATCGCGAAATAATTTTGGTGCTCGGTCAATAATAATGGTCTTCACCACCTTGGTGTATAATATACTATTATTTATATTGTTATGTTTATATTGTTACTATTATTTATATTGTTATGAATGTTACTTATTACGTATTGGTTAACTTGTTTATCTTCACATTTGAAAAATAAAATATTAATATTATGATATGTATGCATTAACTACTATTAAATTGCAATGTACATTAATGATGAAGCGAAAGGTAATCATGTGTTCCAATAAAATAGCTGATTACAAAATTTGCATATGTATTTCATTCAAAATAAAGCTTATTTTTTCATGGCACATGAATAATATTGGATATCTGACAATAGCTTTTCATTATGATCAACTTTTTCCAATAACAATCCTCAATATTTTCAAAAATAACATAATAATATAACTCCATATTTTTTGACAAACCTTGGAATTCAAATGATTTTAAATTTGATATCTGATGATTTTATTTCAAGTTGTAGACTATGACCGGTGCTAACAACGTATGGATGCGAATCGTGAAATCTATCAAATGCACAAAAAGGTAAGACACAAGTCAAAGAAATGGAATTATAGGAGTTATTAGGAAATATATAATCAGAAACACACATATAGGAGAAGATTTAGGGAGAGTACAATGCATACAGCAGCGACAATTAAGTTGGTGGGGACATATATAACGAATGAATAACAACAAACAAGTGAAGCGTGTGTACGAAGCGAAATCGCAGATTAAAAGGAAAAGGGGAAGACCAAGACCCCGACCAAGACAGATATGAAATAGAGAGATGGGTAGAACAAAGAGGTAACACATCAACTTTAGCAAAATATAGAAAATAATAATAATAATAATGATTTTGAATAGATGAGGCTTTTACTTGATGTAGATCCATAGTAAATTATGAAATAAAACAATTTTCATTAAATTCAACCTTAAAATTGTGACGCGTTTCGCTAACACAGTAGCTTTTTTCAAACGAACGACCAACTTGATATTAACAATTCTCCCTTATTAAACCTTTTTACCTAGAAAGGTTCCTGTAGGATTGTTGTGAATGAGTTTCCAGGTAAACTTGTTAAATAATTTATTTATCCCATATTTAGACAAATTCATTCCATTTCCTTGTAAAAAGATTATAATTTTATTGTTAAATATCCGTATAATTTAGTATTAAGGCACTGTATAAATTGAAAATTTCTCATTATACCTACCTCCATTCGTTTGAAAAAGCTACTGTGTTAGCGAAACACGTCACAACTTTAAGGTTAAATATAATGTAGATTTAACAAAATAAAATTGTTTGATTTCATAATAATGATTTTATTGCTTCTGAAACAATGTTACAGCAAGGTACAATATAATTCTATATAAAAAAAGTATTTTTAAAATGGGAAAGGTTAAGCGAATCTTAACAACTACACACAAAACATTATTCATTTAAGACAAATTGGCGTAATTTCAATATATTCCAAATGTATTCCGCAATTTTCCTAGCCTCAAAAATTGTGATTTTATTTAAGGCATGAAGCAGTGAGTTCACATTTTCAAGGCAAGGGGTGGGGTATTCCGTTTCATTGTTGTACAAATCGGACAATCAAACAGTAAGTGGAAAATAGTTTCCTTTTCATGAATATTACAAACAGTACAATCCAATTCAGGGTCAATAATGTATCCAATACATTTAATGTAAATTTAATTTTAAAATGGTTAGACATACGCAATTGAGGAAGAGTGCGGGTATCCTGGATGGGTAATTTTAAAGACAGGTACGTGCTTGGTTCACAGGTGGTAGGAAAAGAAGAATACAAATACATGAAAGAATATCGAGACGCAACACTGACATCTGATACATGTAAATATGTATAATATTTGGACAACAAATCTTTCCTATGCGATATAAAAGAAGGATGATTCAAATTGTTCCATATATGGTCACAGTCAATATCAGCAAAGAACTTTTTCAACTGAACTATCCAGTTATATTTCATATCTGTAGAGTTGACCAAACGCAGTTGAGAGACATTTCAAAAATATTAAATGCAAACTTGACTCTTCCAGTCACTAAACGGATTATAGCATCTGGAGTATTGATATGAATTAAAAGAACTCTTTTCAGGAAATATAGCTGAACTCTTTCTAAAATATCCAAATACCTCACTCCCCAAACAGAAATACAATTAAACATGACACTGAGGGCGAGTGACTCCAACAATTTGATTTTAGGTTGCCAAGTATCAATTTTTGTTTTAGCTATTATAGGTGAAAGAGAACTATTGCCTGCTTACCTTTGTTGACACTTGATTGGGCCATTTCATTGAATAGACCTGATGAAGTGAAGACTACACCTAAATATGAATATTTATTGGTTGTAGGAATCAATTGGTTGTTGAAATAAAAATCAAAGTTAGGTTTCCGGAAACCTCCTCTAGAAAATTGCATAATTTTTGGCTTCTGTGAATTGACAGTTAATTTATTATATAGAAATATAGAAAAAGAAAGAAAGAAAATATAGAAAAGCATATGTTGATGGAATCCAAAATTCAAATACGATACCTATACGGTATAAAGATATAACGATTAGATATATATTTATTAAATTTGTCCTGAGACACCCAGTATATTCGAGTTGACGTATGAAATAATGTTTTATTTATTTTTATATTGTCTAACTTTACTGAAAAAGACCTCTACTTTTTCTTACTCTTATTATGACATGAACATAAATTGCAAAAATCTTGCGACGGTTATGTGAAGTGAATTGTAATTTTTGATGTAATCTTATTCAGGATTCCGTATTTAAATTCGGTAGGAAAATAATGATTTTCGTGATTTCGTATTATGTTTCCAGGTTTCCAGAAATGTCATAGAATTAATGAACGCGTTCTGCTTACTATATGAACGTATACATGGACATGTTTAAGCGGGGTAATAATATTTTCTACAAATTTATTATTGAGATTATTGGATGTGTTTAGAGCGTAAATATAGTAATAAAATTAACAACGAAGTACTGGCCGTCGATCCAGCACTGTAGTGGAACGTCTCTGATTCGATAATTACAGTGAGTGTCGAGCGCGGTTAGTACTTGGATGGTTGGAACACTAGTGGGTTCAGCAAAATTTCCGGTTAGGCATTGAGTGCTTCTGGTGTCGGTGATTAGCCTCAGTCCCAGAAACAGATCGACGTAAAATAACCGAATAAAAAAAACCACGCAGTACTTAAAATTTGAAAGTTATTTGGATTCAATTTATTTTTTGAGGTACAATTCATCAGTATATTTATTACAGAAGTATGTCCAGAGTTATACACTGTGTTATTCATAAGATGCGACCCAGGGATTCCTGCACAAAACTGCCAAACGCGAGCTAACTTTTTCACCAAATAGCGTTCATAAAAAATAATAACAGATTTGGAAGGTCGTTGAAAAATAAGTTCAAATGCACTTTTAATTTTCTTAATTTCGCTCTGGTTAAATGAAAAAATGGATAGTTATGTTTAAAAAGTCGACCTCCATACTCATACCACTTTCGAATATTTTTAACCTTCTTGGAAATAGCACACGGTTAGGTGCACAAAAAATTTAAAAGTCAAACCTGAGGTATGGCGGTTTGATTCTCCGCTGTGGTGAAATTTTTTTCTTTTTCTTTTAAGTTCTTTTTCCACAATTTTTGAAACATAAAGAAGGTAGCAAATCATACATCACTTGTGTATACTATTTCGTGATTATCTATGCGTTGTTATAAGATATACACAACGCTATGGAAATGGGTAAATATTGCTGTGGTTCACATGATTTTCTACGTTGAAATAAATTTTGCAATAAAATAGAACATCAAGTAAGGTGGTTGCACTGCATTAAGCTTAAAAGACACGTTCCTTTAAAATTTCACCAGTCGACCTAGATATGTAAGATGCAACTGAAATAATGTTTTCAGAAATACTTTTATCATTACGCATTGAGTTTTTATTTATTTTAGACTTTATTGCAAATGATAAAATGAAATAATTTAGTTTGTTAAAATCTATATTATATTGAGCTTAAAGTACTACTTCCGTCACTAAAACCGCATCTAAAACACAAATTTGACGATCGCAAAACGTCACTTAAACACTAGTGTTTAAAGTGCGAAAAGTCACATCTCGTTTATCTTTTGTTTCTTTAACGTCACATCAAGTGTATCTTCTGTAATTTATATTTATTATTCCGTGATAATTTTGTTCTGTATCACTCGTTTCATAAGGCACTCGTGACTAAACTAACGTTTTTGACACTTGGTACTTAATATACTATTTTATACGGAAAAAGGGTTATATTCGTGGTTATATTATATTATTTTAATTATATTCACAAAATGACAAACAATGACACAGAGATACAAAATTATCACGGAATATTAAATATAAATTACAAAAGATACACTTGATGTGACGTTAAAGGAACAAAAGATAAACGAGATGTGACTTTTCGCAATTTAAACACTAGTGCTTAAAGTGACGTTTTGCGAATGTCAAACCAGTGTTTTAAATGCGGTTTTAGTGACGGGAGTAGAAAAAGTTTGTTTTACTCAGGTCTATTTTTGTATCATCCCGTTGAATCAACTTAAGCGTATAATTAATTGATTTTCAATAAATCTTCAAATTATGATGATCAAAAGAGAAAATACTTTTATAATTGAAAATTTAAGCTGAGTATATCGTTTGAAACGATACAGTAAATGAAATATTAAACTTATTTGATGAATCTAATGGCAGGTTGCACAGGATTATCAAAGGAATGCTTAAAAATCATTACAGATACATTCTAATTATTAATTTTGAACATTCTAAATCGCACATTTCTGGTGATAATCGAAATATTTATCACTTTGTACCTAGTGGAGATTTTTAACGTACTAGTGTTATTGAAATACTTGTAATCATTAGCAGTTCATCCCAATGAACACATCTTTGATAATGAAAAAAATATAGGTAAAAAGATAGAACGTGTCGCGGGACACACGGTAGGAACTTTAGTTCCTTTTAAGCAAAAATTATTTAATAAATCTGACGTTATAGATAAATAATTTGCATAATCCTTGGTGGTCGAGTAGTAAGCAAACCAGACTCTGACGCCGTAGACCCGGGCTCGATTCCCCGTGAAGAAGTTTTTTATTATTGTTAATTTTATATTTAAATAATTATTCTGCTTGATATTAATAACGACAACAGGTAGACGTTTGAAATATTTAGCAGGATATTCATTATTATAGATAATGGTACGGTACCCTTCATGAGGGAGTCCGACTGGCAACATCTACTTATAACAGCATCGTATATTTAAAAAGGGAAACCGTAGCATTATACAAATTGGACATTCAAGAACTGTACGTTTATAACAAAAAAATTAGTGGAAACATAAAATTGAATTGTTAAATTTTCAATTTGAAGTTATATTACAGTTTATAGAAATTTTTATTTTCTAGATTTTTTCTTAAGTGGGTCGTAGAAAAAATATACTGTTCGACTCATGTGGATTGTCTATATCGCACGTGCTCAAACTTCGTCCTCGTGCGATATGGCCATCATATCCACACTAGTTGCACAAACTACTATTCCTATCTTCCGAATAAAATAATTTGAATTTCTTCGAAATGAACGAAATGTCAAAAGTGACATTTATACTTCTCGATGAGTTTGAAATATATTTTGCATTTTGGTGGAATTGTTTTTATGCTATTCATTACTTTTCGACGTCTGAACGGTAAGTAAATCACTTACCGACGTGTTAAACTTAGAAACCAGTAAACACAACCTACGGTCCTGACAACCGATGCTGTAAATAAACAAAAAAGATCAATCGCGCAAAAAAAATCATGGAAATAATAGTAAAAATTTATCCGAACAAATTCAAGCAGATCACCAACACTGCGAATACCAGCTTGGCATAGAATTTTAATATAGCATCGGTGGTTCAGTGGTAGAATGCTCGCCTCCCACGCGGGCGGCCCGGGTTCGATTTCCGGCTGAAGCATATGAATCGCTGCTTCGTAAACGAGAGAGAG
Organism: Galerucella pusilla; assembly: GCA_910591695.1. Lineage (NCBI taxonomy): Eukaryota > Metazoa > Arthropoda > Insecta > Coleoptera > Chrysomelidae > Galerucella > Galerucella pusilla. The sequence continues at coordinate 2,512,926 of CAJUYI010000001.1, read as the reverse complement.
ACTCAGGAGAGAGCACACGCACGCAAGCAAGGCACATAACGAAGCAACGTAACATAACGTAACGCAACGGTCAGATCTTTTGCGTCGCGACCTCCGGTCGCTCAAACTTAACCTGACGTAAAGAACTAAAGTTCCAAAAACGACATAGGAAAGATGTCCCATGAGTTCTGGTAATTGATATTTGGGTCAAATTGTATACAGTGTGGAAGAGCCAAATGGAATAAATTCGATAGCGATACCAACTTTATTATTTTAAATGCAATCCCCTGTACCTATATTATTAATTTCTTGGATTATTCAGAAAATTCTAGAAATGCCTACTTCATGAGTATCATGCTCTATACTCATCTTCAAGTGTTTTCAGATTTCTTACAAAAAATTATTTTATTTCAAATATTCGCTACACTACACTCAATATACCCACAGGGTGTTTTCAAATCACACTTACAACGTTTGCATGTAGATACCTCTCGGAAAATTGGACAAAGTGATATAAGGATTGAGGGGTCCAGATCATTTACTTTTTGAAATTATAAAATTTTAATTGTTTAAATTTGATAACTTTGAAATGGATGAATAAACTGATTTGACATTTGGCAGGTTGTTTTTAAATGTAAAAGGGCATATTTTGATATCATGTTTCAATTCTTGATGTAGTGTTGTACATTTGGAAGAATATGTCACATTTCCCCTCCCAATTTTTACGCCACTGGCATTTAAAGCTATTTTCAATTAATTTTGTATTCCTCAATGGTTTTCACGTGAAAAACGCAGAATCTTTAGGTACATATCAAAAAATTTGTGGTTTTCAAGATATTTAATGTTTTCATTAAGTCTGCAGGATCGCTTTTTAATAATTAAATAAAAAAAATATTTTTATTGTACCTATTTTTTTTTCAATAACTACAGAAGTACCTATCGTTAGAATATGAAACAGGAACTAATTTATGAAAGAGCAATGCATCTAAAACATTCGGAGAAGATTGTTGAAAATATTTGTCCAAACTTGTTATTTTATTAACAAAAAATAGGAAGAATCCATGCAGCTACAGCAATTATTTCCGGCAATCGCCAGTCTTTCCAAAGTATGCGATTTTCAATAAAAAAACGAATTATATATAAATGTACCCATATGAACAAAATTTCGAACATCTCTTGTAATTGGTTGGCTGCTTAATTCTTTTGTTAATAAAATCACAAGTCTGGACAAGTATTTTCAAGAATCTACTCCGAATGTTTTCGATACATTGCTGTTTCATAAATTAGTTACTATTAGTAGTTTGGTAGTTATTGAAAAAAATAGAAGAACAATATTTTTTTTATTTCATTATTAATAAGTGATCTTGCAGGCTTCATGAAATCATTAAATATCTTGAAAACTACGAATTTTTTGGTATGTAAAGGTTAAGCGTTTTTTACGTGAAAACCATTGAAGAATACAAATTAAAATAAAAATAGCTTCAAATCCGTAGAAAATGGGAGGGGAAAGGTGACATATTCTTTCAAATGTACAACACTGGATCAAGATTTGAAACATGTTTTTTCATCAAAATATGCCCTTTTACATTTAAAAACAACCGGCCAAATTTCAAATCAATTTATTCGACCATTTTAGAGTTATCAAATTAAAACATTTAAATTTTCATGACTTTAAAATCTCTTATCTCGAAAAGTAAATGAGCTGGACCCCTCTATCCTTACATCATTTTGTCCAATTTTACGATAGGTATCTACATGCAAACGTTGTAAGTGTCATTTGAAAACACCCTGTATACGGTTAGCTATATCATTATCATTGGATTTAAAAAAAATATTGGGTGGTCTGAATTTCTTTACAAAAAATTGTTAAGTTGATGAAGACAGGAATTAATAAAAAAATTGTCACTTAGAAGAGGCATTAGAGCAAATTTAATCCTCAACCAATTATTCAAATATTCGCGAAAATTTTTCCGATAGTGGGCGCTGCAGTATATGTTAAATCTGTCAGTGGAATGGGAAAAACAATGCTTACCCCCATTTGTTTCTATACACGTACTGTAAATACTGTAATGGCAATTTGGTTTGTGTTCCCCATTCTAATTTTGCTCGTTATCGCGAATTGGAAATAAAAAACTGTTTTATTTGGTATTATTGTTAAGAAGAATAAGAAATTTTTCACTTGTGACTAGCGTTGACCTTCTGAAGGTCAAAGCTCACGAGAGATTATAAAGACTTTACCTAAATTTTAGATATTCATGTTAAATTTAAATATTATTTCCATTGCAATTTTCAATGAAAGTAAATTAAAACCACAAAACGATTTCTATACATATTACCTTAACAAAACTTATGTTATATAATACCTTTCTCAGCGTCAGCGTCAGAAAACTAAGAAAAATGTTCACACCAAGAGTCTTTGCTCTTGTATAATTTTATTTAAAAAGAACTTTACACGTGTCACTTTATAGTCATTAATAAATAGAGTATTATAAAATATCCGAAAACATTGAAAATCAATAATCGAACGGCACTTAGATTTCACACCGGTAACACGAAAGCCCGACATTTTAGAAAAGATGATTTTAAAGTAATATCGCGAATAAATACGCGCTTAATCAAAAGCTGTCGATGCGCGATAATCGAGGCTAGAACGCTTGTCGCGTTGCATGAATAAATTCAATCAAAAATACCTTAAAACGATAGTGACAAGAGACACACCCAGTTGCCAATAATCTAAATAAATAATTGAATGTATGATTACTACATTTTTGTATGCAATGCTTCAATGCAAACCATAGATAACCTACTGCTAACTGCAAAGGGATTTTATATTTAAATTTGAGAATTGGCTACGCTGGATTAATTTACTGAAAGCGTCAACTACAACCTTGTTTTTTGTGAGAAAAAAAAGTATAATATGAAATTGTTGACTATATTTGAAGTTGTATGTATTTTAAGACAGCAAAAAATGTTTTTAATAAAATTTTTATTGATAGGGAAAATAGGTAATGGTTTGGAAGGGTTTGGTTGGTGGTAACTAAAATTTGGAGAAAATAGGTAGGTACTAATTAACTTATAGAATGTAAAGTTTGTGAAAATATATAATTTAAACAGTTTTAATTAAGAATTTTACATAACTAGGGACACCATTTAACCTAAAAAAAAGTATACACTTATACAAACTATTCCTCTTTGCCGAAATACAGGGTGTTTAAAATATCAAAAAATGATTTTAGCTCGTCGATTGAACATCTTTCAACACATTTTGTTCATACTTGGTAAACTGCTCACATATATTAGGACAGAGGCGTGCGGTAGGCGTGCGATAGGGATGTAATGAAAGTCATAACTATTAATTTTTATCAAATACTGTAAATTTTTCAAAGTTTGCCTTGTCTAGTCTGTATCTGAGAATACTTTTAACAATTAAATACTAAAGCTATAATAAATATTAACACATTAACACACAAATAAAAACTGGAAATGATGCACCAAATTCAACAAATAAATAAAAGATGTCAAAATAATGTCAATCTATAACTATTTTTTTGTCCTGATCAAGCTGGAACATACAGTGTGGAACAGCCAAATAGAATTAATTATTTCTTTGATGTAAGAAAAGAGCAAAAGAACATAAATGTAATTGTAGGTAATGTTTAAAATGCTCGCCGCGAACATGGCAATTTGGTATAGAAATGTCTTCTAACGTTACTCTACATCTCAGGCGTGACTGATCTAATCGCCAGCATGATTCGACTTTTTAAGTCATGCAAGTTGAGAGGTTTAGTTTTGTATAAAATACTATTGACAAATCCCCACAAAAAGTAGTCTGATGGCGTCAGATCAGGAGATCGAGCTGGCCATTCTATAGATCCGCGCTTTCCTATCCACCGATTTTAAAAATTTTTGATCAGGAACTGATTAGGTAATGGGGCGGTGATGCAGGTTACTGAAACCATATTGTATAGGTAGGAGCTTGTGGGTTTATCAAAGTTGGCACGATATTATTTTGGAGCATTCATTCATTCATTCATTCATACGTTTGGATTGGGCTCAACAGTCCATGCACTTGAACTGAATCTTTGTACCATTGCCCATGTTATCTACCTACTTCCATTCCAGAAGCT